>CM052451.1:21604760-21699170 GCA_028533085.1 Varecia variegata
TTCAGCAGAACACAAGGAAGGGGAAGTTCAACCTGGAACATGGAGCCTGGAGCCTGTCACCATGTGCATGAAGATGCTCAGTTTCTCAGGTAACATTCAATGTTCCTGAATGGGATCCTAATAAGGTGAAAATCACCCATGAGTCCTGGCCCAGCAGGGTTAGAGTTTGGAAATGTTTTCTAATGGCAGAAATCCTTCTTGGTGACACGAGTCATTAGGAATGGCAGCGCAAACACAAGACACCATTTCTCAAGGAGAAGTCAGCTCTTTAGCTCCTGAAAGAGATCAATTTTTCCTGATGAGGAGCTCAAAATGAACTATTGGAGCACTTAATGGGTCTTGAAAAGCATTTTTGTTCACTTGCTGAGTTACAGATACCCTCTAGGGTCTGATTTAAAATCACAGAGGGGGCGACCCTCTCCTCCACAAGCTTAGTTCAGCCTAGAGAACAGAACTCAGCGTTTCCACTGGGAATTTCCTGGTGATTAAACCTCTGAGCCTTCATAGTCCCCCTGTAGGGACAACAAAGTCCAGCTAGAACTCTGCACCGTGGATAAGCCAATCATATCTAGGACTGCAACTCTCAGAGAAGCAGATTCAGCTCTCCTATTTGGAAGCTCTCATGTCTATGAGAGAGGAGAATTTTGGTAGTGGCTCTAGTTGCTCTCCACAGATCCTGAGGGGAACAAGAAAGTCATGCTTTGGTGCTTGCATTCCAAGATAGTAGTCTTCCATTTTGTGGGTCCACCATAACAGTCTTATGTAGCCCAGAGACCACAGGGGTGGGTGGGTGGTGAATCTAAGAAAATTAAAGCAGGGATATAAAACTTTATGAAGCTATCAATCTATTTAATCCCTCAAACATACTGAGATGAAATGGAAATGCAGGTATAATGAAGCAGTGAGTAATTGCCAAAAATGGGCTCTCCATTCTACCACAGTCGTTCACTGACAAGTGCGATAACAGTATTTAGTTAGTATACGCTAATGTCTCCAGGAGTGGAGTATAATCCTCTTTTATTACGTTGTGGGATTTCCACATCCTGGGCCCTGCAGGCCTTTAAAAAGACTAAACCTTTTTGGTCAAGAATGGGGGATTCCTTAAATGTCCCTTTGTGAAAACTAGCATTCACTTGTTTGGATTTTCTATTATGGTACCACTTTTCCCTAAAATGTCTTGCTTTACACATTCCCCAGAAATTGAAGGAATACCTCCTCTATTTGGGGAGCTGGGTGAAATCCAGTTTATTGTAGCAACCACTGCTATTCTAGAGCTCTGTTCTCTCTCTGCGAGCGTCATCGTTTTGCAGAATCAGGGAGAACCTCTGTCTCTCCTCTCTTAAGGTCCCTTCCCAACCCATTGAATTTTATATATAGTTTCACTGGAAGGTGTGACAACAAGCCAGCTCTCATAATCAGACCATAATATTAATTCTAGGGACTGTTCCTTACTTTGAATTTCGATTGAACCTGAAGTGTATGCGTGGATAACCCTAACACAACCCAAAGTCAAGAAATTCAGAAATTTTTGTAACTCCTTGCAAATAGTCATCTTGTTAATTTCCAAAATAGTGTGTGTGTGTGTGTGTGTGTGTGTGTTTCTCCCTGGGAATTAGAGGTTGTGCCCTTTCTCTTTCCACCTGCATTTCTGTTCTAAGTTATGCAGGGGCTTCTCTCTGGGCAGCAAAAGGCGAGATTACTAGATGGAGGCCGGCCTCTGCCCTTGCAGAACCCTCCTCCTCCCCAGTTTGCTGGAGTTGCCGGGTTGCATTGTTTCTGCCCGGTGTGCGGCACGGGCTTCCCCCACCCCGGCGCCCAACAAGTCGTCTTCCTCCAGCCTGCGCGCCCAAGCGCAGGAGGCCCAGCGGAGCGCAGTCCGGTGCGGGGAGCCCGCGGGCCCGCGGCTGGGCTCTGTCTGGGATTGCGCCGTGCCCAGCCTCGTTCCCCTCTCTGTGGGTAGGGATGGTTGAGTCCAGCCGCCACGGCAGCGGCTCCTTGTGCCGCTAGCAGCCTGTCTTCTGCGCTCTCCGCCTTTTTCTCTCTAGACCGAATCTCTCCTCCCCCCGCGTCCCCCTCCCCGCATCTCCCACTCGCTGGCTCTCTCTCCAGCTGCCTCATCTCCAGGTCTCTCCTGGCTGCGCGCGCTCCTCTCCCCGCCTCGCCCCCTCCCGCAGCCTCGCCGCCTTGGTGCCTTCCTGCCCGGCTCGGCCGGCGCTCGTCCCCGGCCCGGCCCCGCCAGCCGGGTCTCCGCGCTCGGAGCCGCTCAGCCCTGCAGTGGCTCGGGACCCGATGCTATGAGAGGGAAGCGAGCCGGGCGCCCAGACCTGCAGGAGGCGTCGGATGCGCGGCGGGTCTCGGGACCGGGCTCCCTCTCCGGCTCGCCTTGCCCTCTGGTGATTATCTGGCTCTGTTCATAGCCCTGCCGTTCCTCGGAGGAGACGGGCGCATCTGAGAAGGGCCATCGTGTCGTGTGCGTGTGGAGTATCTGCAGACATGACTGCGCGGAGGAGATTCGAGTCGCTGTTCCTGCTCCTGGTGCTGCTGGTTCTGTGCGCGGGGCTCCTCACTGCAGCTAAGGGTAAGGCAGGCTCGCTCCTCGCCGGGGGAGACCGCGCGCCCGCGGAGGCCCCGCGTGCGAACGCAAGTGTCTGTGTTGGGGACGGCAGGGGACAGAGGAGCTGGCATCCGCCGGGCGGGTGGTTCTCCATCGCCGACGCTCGGGGAACGTGATGCAGGGGAGCGGTGCTTCCATCGCGCTCTTCCCAGCCCTCCCCTGCCCCCGCCCCACCCCCGCCATTCCTGCCCCTCACTCGGGCTAAAATGAGACGTCTCCCTTTGCTCGGTGCTCTGGGCTGTCGGGAGAAAGGAACCAAAGGCGAGTTGGGCTGAAACTGCGCTCAGGCGGGGCGGCGTTGCCTGCTCCGAGACATGGGCACGAAGGGTCGGGGCTGCTGGGGGTGGTTCCCACGACTTTCTCCCCGGACCTGCCGGCCTTGCAAGTTCGGGCTCTCTACCCGGGTTTGGTACCAACCCGCAAAGCTCCCTGCGGGCGGATCCCCGCACCCATGCACCCCATTCCCCTGTTCCGCCTTTCCCCTCCAACGTACTCCGCAAGCGATGAGTAGCTGCCTTTGCGAGGTCGCCCCCGCTCGCCTCTCCCCCGGACTTCGCTCCTTCCAAGTTGTAAGGTGCTGGCGAGGTGCGTGGAACAGGCGGGGCGTTCTGGACCCGCGTCCAAGTCGGAGGTATCACTGTGGGCGCAGGGTTAGTCCCTGTCCGCCCCCGGTGAGGGGAAGGAGTCCCTCTGGGTGGCTCCTGGGGCTGGGGGCTCTGTGATCCTAGTTTTCTCCTTGAAATGAGTTGGGGAATGTTTTCTCCTAACAAGCCTACAGGCTGCAACCTCGAGGCAGAAAGAGCTCCTGCACTTGTCCATTCTCTGGGAAGGAAAACAAGCCCCTTTTGAGAGAGAGAGAGAGAGTATTGATTGATTTTCACATTGGAAAGTGCCTGCCCTCCTTTCCTCATTCTTAGCCTCCCTGGACGCTTCCTCTGTCAATCAGCACTCCATCGCCAGACTCCCCTGAGAATATTAATATCTACATAGATTTTTTTCCTTTTTCTTTTTGAAGGATGGAGTCAATTCCTGTGATTTTTAATGGTCATTTGCTCTCTCCCTACATAAGAGTCCCCTTTCGTCTCTAGATTCTTCCATTTTCTTTTTCACCCATTTCTTGTCCCTCCAGTGGTCCAGATGCACGGGTGATTGACAAGGCGAAGGAGGACTGTGTCTGGCCCATTAGGAAACTCCGGATCGGCCTGGAGAGAGGAGGAGACATTTGCAGGCTGGGCTTCTCCTCCCCGCCGCTCGTCCCCACTGGCCGTCCCGGGTGGACAGGAGCTGACCGCTGGGCACCAGCCCCTCCACACAGGCATCCGCCCTTGCAAAGGGGTGTCTGCGGGAATGCGCCCCGAGGGCCCAGGGAGTGCAAACAGTGGGTCTTAATCGCCCAAGCTCACGGTCACTCGGGATCCGGGAGCTTCCCGCAGATACCGACCCTCTCCTATCTGCCCGGGTGGGTCCAGACGCCCTGCCTGGGCCGTGGCGCTGACACCGCCGGCGTAAGAAGCTAGCCGAACAGGGCCAGGCTGGCAGCGGCCTCCAGCCGCCCTGAACTGGCTGGGAGTTGAGAGGCGAAGCAGGAAAAGTCGAGGGCAAAGAGGACTGTGCTGTGGGACGTGTGCACGGGTGTGCGTAGCGGGGGGAGAGGCCAGGGCCAGCGGGCAGAACCCAGATTTGTTCAGCTAAGCCTCTGTGTTTGGAGAGGAAACACCTGCCACGCAACTCCGCAAAACTTCCCGCCCTTTCCCCTGTACTCAAAGCCCATCTGGGTCCGGCTGCCTCTGTTTCAGGCAGGCAACTCAGCTTCTGAGCGCACTCTCGGTTCCGCCGAGTTCCGCGCGCTCCGAGCTCCCTTCCCCCGCAATTAGCAGAGGTTGCTGCGTGGAGACGGCGGCAGCCCTGGCTCCGCTGCTTAATAATCCGCACACGTGTGTGCCGGGCGGATTCCGCCCCCACGCGGGTGGGCTGCTGCGCTAGGCGGAGGCGGGAGCGAGGGTGTGGAGGTGCAGGCTGTGGGCGGAGGATGCTCTGGCTGATCCTGGGGCCAAGGAGACAGGGGGCGCAAAGTCCCGGGCTCCCCTAGGCCCTGACCGGCAGCGCCAGGGAGGAGAGCGCCTCTGGCGCGCTGCAGGCCACCAGATCCAGGCTGTAGAAGCCCAGTGTCCCAGGCCGCTCGCGTGCACGGTGCTGGAGTGGTGTGTGTGTGTCTGTGTGCGCATTCGTGTGTGTGCACGCGCGGAGGGGGACCAGGACGCTTGGACGCCACGCTCACTGCGCTATTGTCTGGCCCACGCGGCGGTGGGTGCCCGTTGCTTCTTAATTAACCCCAGCAGGACCCGGGGTCGTGTCTCCTCCACGCCCCCGGGGTCAAGTGCATGCGCATGTGGCCGCGTGGGAAGGGGCTGTAGGCAGGCAGGAGGCTGGTGACGCCAGCACCGGAGTCGCTATGTGTGAGCCCTGGCAACTGGGGCGGGGTCGCATTCCCTTGGCCGAGCAAAGCCCAGGTGGCCAAGGTCTGGTCTCTGCCCGGGGGCGTCGGCTCTGGGGCTCGGCCCGCCAGCTCCCGGGGCGACTCGGGGGCGCCTGCGCGCAGTAGGGCTTTCCCAAGGAGGGGCGCTTAGGAGGGAGGGCGCCGGGCCATCGCCACCGGCAGCTGCGCCGCGCGCCCAGGTGGCGGCTCCCGCTGTGGCGAAGACAGGCGCAGAGTTTTTGATGCGTGGGGCATAATTCGTGACCTGTTTTCGGAGTCGTGAGGCTGTAGGCGGCCGCAGTTGAGGTCATTGGAACCCGTTACCTTTGGTACCCGAGTATCCGCTTCAGTTGATGGTGCTATGCTCGTCAGTGAAACGTTGGAGATGCCAGGAATTCGGTGTTGACTTCCTTTTTCTTCTTGATTATTGATGGTATTATAAAGATTGTGTCCAAAGTGTGCGTCTCTATTTAAATGCACATTTTCACGGACCACAGGAGAAAACATTTTCATCTAGTAAAGAGGTGGGGTAATTCATTCCCTGAGCGATTGCTCAGATCTGAGCCCTTAATCCGGGGCTGATCTGCCGACTGTTTGGACAAAGTTTGCTCTCAGTTGTTTCTTGCATATGTGCAGCGACCGGAATGCAGGTATTTGCAGGCAATTAGTTACCCAGAGAGCGTCCCAAAAAGGAGCACATATGACACCAGGAGCCCAGACCAGTCTCATTTTAGGAAGCCTGGGAGAGAAAGGTGGCGTGCTCATCAAACTTAGCAATCCTAACATTCGCCAACCCACTCAGCAGAGATTTAAGCACAATTTGCTGAATTTCCACAGAAAGCATGCAACTCAATAGCAAGAGAGAGAGGCCCTCCCGTATCTGCATGCTTCTGGTTGAGCTCCCTTTTTAAAAATTCATATCACCAAGAAGGATGCTAAGACCTTTAATTTGCTGATCAAATTCCTTTAGGGCTGGGCGGCATCCCATGTGTTATACTTTCTTCTAATGAAGCCAGGAAACTCCTGTGAATAAGAAGCTTTCACAGAAAGCCCCTAATCCATCATGCCCTACAAAGGTGGACCACTTAAAATGAAGTTAATATCTCTTTATTCGTGATTTGTTTAGCAGATCATGTCTTTTTCATTGCATTGTCAAGGGTAGTACTATTATTATTGCAATTCGGAGCTGTTTAGCTAAAAGCTCTCCAGCACTTCTAGGGCACCCATGTAGTCAGTAAGTTTGGGATTTTTTAAGTCCTTGAAAAGGTAAGCACAAGCCAGTCTTTCTTTGAAAGTGACAGGTTTTGTAAACGTCAATTGTAGGGCAATGAGGTCTCATCAAACAAGTCCAGAGAAGCAAACAGCAGGTGGTAGAGGAGGAGTGGAATTCCCCCGGGGCTGAAGCATCTTGCTGGCAGGGGCCTCCGGAGGAAAGGGAATGGCTGTGTCCGCACTGGCTTTCTACTGGCCGGTCAACCTAGATAAGACGCCACAGCCACGGTGCTTCCACGTCCCTACAGGCAGAAACAGCTCCTCCTGGGGGCAATGCTTCCTTAGTCTCAAACACACACCAACACAGCTTTGAAAATGTCAAGAAAATGGTTCTGCTTCCTTTAAGAAATAGATAAACAAAAGCTCGGTGGCTGGTTCATGCTTATTGCAGAGGATAGACAGCAAATCCAGTGTAGACATTTCTAAGCTGTCAAAATGCAAATGGCATATTAAATACTCTATATTCCACTGAATTCTAAATGTGCCTCTGGTCGTTTTTCTGCTGAGCTCATAGTGAATATAAGCTATTACAACTCTCATACATGCAATTTCAGCTACACTTTCCCTTTGGCCTTTTTTATTTTTTCTGATTATGTTCATTTCCCTCTATAAGATAATTAAAAAGTCGCATGGGTAGTCTTTGCACACAGTAGATGTCAAAGATTTGTCTTCTTGTATTTTAACTTTATTTGATTAGTAAATCAGAGGAAGATATCTGAGTAAAGGCGTAGATATTCTATCCTCTGTATTTGTACCTCTGGGTTGCACGGGGATATTAAAAACCCTTCTGGCACCTGTGCTGGGAGAGTAGGAGCCTAGACTGCAAGACCAGGAGTAGCAATGGTTCAGTCAAACCAGTCTGACTGTGGTCTGGCCACCATAGCAACTAGGGGCAGATGTTTTTTACAACAGTGGAACTGGCCTGGATATGCAACCTGAGGCAAAGAAATAGATGTTTTGACTGTGCTAAAGTGAATTAATCCTGAAGGAACTCAACCTTCTTACTTTGCCTTCAATTGCACAGCCACTGTGCTTAGCTTATTGATTGTCCATTCCAGAACAAACTATCGTATAAAAATCAAATAATCGTATTTAGGTACTTATGCCTAAATACAAAGAAATAAGTTTTTTCCACAATGACTTTAAAATGACCTTAAATGATCTTTGATTAATTTTTAGTTCTCTATTTAGGTTGGACTTTAGTTCCTAGTACTGAGGTTGGTAAGCAACAGAATTAAACTTACCTTTATATGAAAAAATGGAAGGGAATTGTATAATTGAGCCAGTTGAAATTGATTACAGGAGCCTTATGGACATAATGCACACCTTGTTCCACCCCGCCACCCCCTCCCCCAGCAGATCAACCTCTTTGGATGCAGAGTGTGAAACACTTCTCTTTCTGAGCTCAGCTGCAATTTTCTTTAAACCATTTGTATCAGCCAGTAATTTCAGGGAGAGGAAAATACCATTAGTGCTTTAGGGAAGTTGCTGGATCTTTCTTTATCCTCAAACGTCTTTGTTCTATGGCAATGAGAGATTTCATCATCCACTAGATACCATGTCTCATTCACCTACTCTGAATGTGTTGTAAACATTTCACTGAAGAAGAATAATTCAACAAATTAATTTGAGTCAGAGTCAGTGTTACTTTGACCCACAGTGGTAACATTTATCTCCATCTAAAACTTCTTTGGGGAATGAAAAGAAAAAATAAGCAAACAAACAAACATGCAGGCAGCATGGACACCTATTAAAAACAACCATTAAATCTTTTATGTCACTGATACATTTTACAAATTATTGTTGAAATCCCCCTGCTTTATCTTGTACTAGTTTTAGCTTTGAAAAAGTTACAAAAAAGGAAAGGAATATGCCAATATTGTCATGCCATCCAAAATTGTGTAGAATGAAGGGGATATCTCCATCTTAATGCTCATAATCTTGCTGTGATTTTTGCCTCGTCCTTGGTAAAGCAGAAAGTGGTGAATATGGTGCTAGATGCCATCATTGTTACTGACATGAGACGAAATATAAACATGAAGACATCAAATTGTTGATGCCATTTCCCAGTGTTTTCACTGAGTCATTTTTAGAATATTATCGCAACCCAAGATTTAGATTGTAAAAAAATGTTGGTCCAATTCTAGTACCTTTTATTTTTTTACTTTTTGGCTTTATGTATTTTGGAGACAGTCGACCTCAATAAAATTCAAGAAAAACTAATATGACATGTGGATATTATAGAGATATATACAATTTTTGTGTGACTTATCCAGATAATTATAAGCCACATGAGCCCCCATGGAATTGGAGCAGCTTTGAAAGAAAGATGTTCAGCATTTCTTGAAAGTGTTTTGGGGCAACACTCTACTTTTTGTATTGAACAGTCTGTCACCTTTATCATGGTAGCTGTCAACATTATGATGGCCATGGTGTAGAAACAAACTTTGTGTGCATAACAATCACTTGTTTCAGTCTTGATTCAATGTAGATTCCATGGCCTCTCACTCAAGTGATTCTCAATAAGTTTGGGATGGTGGCAGAAATCTGCATTTTTATTTAGCCCCTGTCCTCATCCTTAGGTAATTCTGAGACAGAGAATATGGATAATCTCACTTAGAGGAACACCACATTGGGTACTAGGTAGTGTGATAAAATATGATTTCTGACTTTGAGATGGCTAGAGTGCTGTGGATATATATATTATATATGTTAATATATATCATAGATATAAAACACGATACCTAATATATGCTTTTATCTATATAACACAAAGTATCTGTATCTACGTATATGTTATGTACTTTATATAATATATACAGATAGATTCTATTTTTCTGTCTCTAGCTCCCTTTCAATAAAAGGCATCAAAATCTAATAAACTTTTCATGAATACTTCACAGACTAATTAGCCCACACTGATTTTGTGATGAATACACTATATTGTGAAACTGTGCAATTAATTCATATTTCTTCATCATTAGTGCCTCCATTATCAGTGTTCATTATTCTATGCTGTCTAGTCTTTTTTTTTTACAACAAAGCCAAGATTCGAACTTCTTGTCCATAATGTTTATATTAAGGGAAGACTTCAAGAGATAATTATACTCTTTCATATAAAAATACTGTTCCAATGAATTATTTCATTTTTTCTTTTATTGTTTAGTATACTCTGATATGATTAGTGTTATGTAAGAAAGAGCTAAATGTTAGATTAAAATTTGAATTATTTGGTGAGTGATCTCTAATGAATGAAAGCCTTTAAAATTAATTGTGAATTCCAACCAGTCTTTTTGCAGATGCCAAGAGAATCCCTATGCTTTTATTCAGAGAAATTTGTTTTTCTTTTTATTTTTACCAGAAAGTGTCTTCATTGATCTCTTGCAAGGGAATAATTTTCTACATGAAGTTGATACTTGTATAAAGCATGTGAGGGACTCTCACCATTCTCCTTCCTATAAAATTACACATCCTTGAAAACCAGTACCTAACTGTGGTTCTTAAAACCTTGCCTGATGGCTGAGTGAATTTTCACTTCTGTTTTCCATCAGTAAACTGATCATCAACACAACACACCTTTAACTGTTATGCAAATAGTAAGCGCCAGGATTAGAGAAAGTTAAATTTAGCTCCTTGTTGTGAAAATGAAGGGTTCTCCAGAACTAGAAATTCACTTTTCTTTCAAAGAATGGACTTTAAGAGTATGTACAAAGGCCTTCAACAATTTTCCTCACTAAGTTTCAAACCACCCTTTTTATTTGGGTGGTGAGCGGTGTGCTTTGATGCATGATACAGCCGAGGCCAGTTAAGGCTTGCAGCCTGTGATTGCCACTTCATACAACGAATAGGGGCCTTCACGTTTTCACAAGAAATTAACTGAATTGGGCAGATACTTTCTGTGCACTAGAAATGTAAATTTTGTTAGCATTAATCTTGCATTTCTTGTTCTGTCTCATTCTTTATCTTCTTTCTTTACAAAATATAATTATTGTGGACAACTTAAGAACAGCCCAGCTGTTAGGGTATTTTTTTGTTTCATGGTGTCAGCTATATTCCCAGGTTGCAGGTTACTTGTTCAATATACATGCCCCATTTTACATGGAAACAATATGAATTTTGAAAATATAATTATTAATTTTTACTGCAGATAATGTCATGAGAAAGTCAGGTGAGAACTATCATCTTGTTACTGTTAAGTGGAATTACTTTTATTGATTGATGTGTTTAAGTCTACTTAAACACAGTAGTAGAACTACTGTCATCTGGGAAAAATATGCATATTTTTAGTCTATTCTGATCCTAAACCATGAAGACCCAAGGGCCAAAGAAGAGATTTTGGAAGTAGGCTCTTAAAAATTATTATAGTAATCTTTTTGCTCACCTGAAGAATCGTGGCATATACCAGCTAAAATCACTCAATTCAGTGTAACTGGAATATGTGAGCACTTACTGTTCACTTACATCACATGTTTAACAAAGATGTTTAATTCCTTCAGTGAGTTTCCCATTCTGACTTGGGACGTAAACTGAAATCACATGATACATTAATGTTTATTCAAATATTAGCCCTATGTGATATAGACATTAAATGTCATGCACATATTGGAGGTTCTGTTGGAAATGCCAAGTTAATGGAGACTCAGAATGGAGGAGAAAGGGAAGAGAAACAGGATCCGTGAACTGAGGGTGAAGATGTTGAAGAGAACCAGCCTGAGGACCGTCAAAAAGCCTTTTTCAATTTTCGGTAGCATAGTGAAGGCAGTTGAAGTGTCAGGCAGGTAAATGGAGGCATGAACATTAAGATTCAGTGGGGGTGCCAGGGTCAGCCTTCTTCTCAGACATTCATTTATTGCTCTTGCAAGCTAAGAGGCCAGATGTGCAGGGAAATACACTGCCACCTGGGACTATTTTCTGAAATATTCAGATACGCAACTTATCTTAGGCCTTCCTCCCTTCTTTCCGCACACAGCCAAGGGGTTCAATCTTTGAATGTCATCTATTTAATGGAAACTAGAATTTTTAAAATTTTTAACCCCCCCTCCTGACCCCCTGTTCTCTGATTGTTGCTTTTAGCTTTCACCATTCTGTAGTATTTTTTGCAATGCCCTCCAGGATGTAAGACTAACAGAACACCGGGAGTGGAAAGGCACTTTGTGGTTTATTGGTGATGCGTATTGGCTTCTTAAGTACTGCATGTGCTGCTTCTGTGGAATAAGGTGTGCTTTTCCCACACTGACTTTCAGAGTCCTCCATAGTCTGACTTCTGTCTGTCTGTCCAACTCCATCCTTGCGACTTCCGCTTAAAACTGCGCACATCCTAAATGTGCCTTAGTTTTCCACTCCACCGGTTCACTTTCCCCTTTGTTTCCATTTAGCCCAGGCCCACCCAGCACTGAGTCTGCTTCTACTTGTCTCTCCCATAAACTGATCACCCAGTCTCCTCTTCTTATAGATTTTTTTTTGTCACATACCATGTTTAACAATCATTAGTCATAACATAGAAAACTGTAAATGTAGGGCCTTGTTAAAAAGATTCGTCATTCTTGTTGGCTCGTTTTGTTTTTGTTTGTTTACATCATTCTTATTTCATAAGTCTTAAAGTCTCGGACAATTGAAGGGCCCTTGCAACTCTCAAGCTGTCAGCCTAGTTTCTTACACAAATACTGTTTCTTTAATGAATAAACAAATGTTCTCAGTCCAGGGATCTATTTGATTCTGTCATTATTTTTAGTGAGTCAAATGAATGTGTCCTAAATATTTTGTGAAAACACTCACAGAAGGGAGATGACCTAGGGAAGGTAGCAGTAATGATTTTTCAATTTCCTGCATATGACTTATTTACTAACATGCAGAGACTAGAGCTTGTTCAGATAATTAGCTTTGAAACTCTATATCCAACATATTATTTTGCCATGATTATTTGGTTCACTCATGCTTCTTTTTCATGACTGTTTCTCTTTGTATACAGAGGAAGGTATCTAAGGTGTTTGCATTTTTTTTCCTTCTAGTGACAATAATTTAATAATATTAGAGCTTGTTCAGCAGATATGTAAGCCTTCAATTGTCATTTTGATCTTCATGACTATTTTATCTCTCAGCTTTTTAATTTAAAAGAATTACATAAGAGGATTATGGAACAAAGAAGAACTAATCAGTCTCCTTCTCTTACCACTGCAATTACAAAATTACCTTTCCCATGTTCTTTGCTGGGAACAAGAGAAATGGAAGGGACATGTTGTCAGGTGTTGAAAAGATGAGGCGTCTTCCAACCTGGAAGTATAAGAAGTATAAGCAAGCCGAACTTTGGGGTATGATTTATATCTCCTAGCAAATGTGTTTTTCTTTCAGTTTTTATGATGGATGGACAATAAGAGGCCCTTTTAAAAAGAGTCAGTATAAAAATACTATGAAGTGTTATATGACAAGTTGGAGCCACTATCATTTCTTCTTTTAACCTTTTTTACTGTAAGAACAGAACCCATGAGAAGGAAAAACAAGTACATAAGTTAAAGATCTGGTGTCATTGTTTGCAGCCTTAAAATCAGAATAAGAAATTTGAGCCACTTTTTTATGCCCTTTAATGACAGTGCTCATTCTTTGTCCCAGAATAAGGAGGGATAGAGACAGAAAGCCGAAGGCATTTGTAGCGAGGTAATTTTATATCGTCCCTGTTCCCTATGTTTATCCTCTCTGCAGGACCAGATGCCACCAGGAACAACTCCAGAGCTAGAAAACAGACTTAGGTAGAGGCCAGGTTGGAGCCGTCTTCCATTGTAACAGTATCTGTACCGGCCATTGCTGTGCAACATTGTTACTGCTGCCTTCACAGCTCAGAACGACACACGTGTGTTATCTCCCCTCTTCCGTGGGTCAGAGGTCTGTGCCCAGCTTGGCGGGGACTTTGCTTACGGTCTCACAAGGCTACAAACACATGATGGCTGGGACTTCATTGTCATCGAAGGCTCAACTGGGGAAAGATCCACTTTTAATATTAGCAGGCAGTTGGCACAATTCAGCTCCTTGAGGGCTTAAATTTTTTGCTGGCTCTTGGCCAGAGTTTACCCTCAGTTCCTAGAGGCCATGCACAGTTCCTTGTCACATGGAACTTCCCAACATGGCTCAAAGCCAGGGAAGGAGGGGAGTGTGTGTGTGAGAGAGAGAAGGGGGTAGGGAGAGGGGGAGAGAGAGACAGAGAGAGACAGAAAGTCGGGGGGAGAGAGAGAGAGAGAGAGAGGATGGGCAAGTCAGGTGCTACAATCTTACATGTAATCACATAATCCTGTGCACGTAATCATGTACATCAGCAAGTGGAAGGATCACAGGAGGACCAACTAAGAGTCTGTCCAAGGCACGTTTCTAGAAAAATAATATAAAAAGGACATTTGACAATCAATAAGCAAAGGACCTAGGACTTGACTAAAAATAGGCAATAAGTATAAATAAGTACTTTACAGGATGAACAAACATAAATATTAACTGTAGGAAAAGATTCTCAAGCTTATAATTGATCAGAAGCATGTAAATTAAACATTGTTACTTTTCCCCAATGCTTCTGTGACACTGCGCTTGGTAACATCGAGTCCTGGAAGTTCTCGGGGAGAAAACTCCAATACATTATTGTATATCTAGAAAAATGGGAGGTGGAGATAATTGGTCCATACCAATCAAAATTCTAAGTTATCAGATATTTTAACCCAGAAATATAATACACCCTACAGTAAGTAATATGAGCTTATTCATTTTAGCTCTCTCTAATAGTGAAAAACTGGACAAAGCTTAAATGGCCAGCATCCTAAAATGGACAAATACAGTGTCATATAACACACTATGTTGTCTGCATGAATGTGTTTCTGCAGTGAAGTGTTGAGTAGAAAATTCAAAATCGTATGTATATTTTGATTCCATTTTATGTAGTGAAAATCCAAGCTACTTCTATACACATGTGAAAATATCTGCAAAGATGCACACGTCACAGTGTTGATACTTAAATCCTGTTAGTTTTTTTAAAAACTATGTCAAATGTCTCTAAATAAAATAATAGTTCTTAAAAAAGATTGCCTGGAAAAAAAAAAGAAAACTCTAACGAAGAAGTAGCTCTTGTTAGACCACATTAACGGGCAAAATAAAGATAGATGATAGTACTTTTGAACTGAATGTGACTTTCCAGTTTATAAATCCACGTCTCTCATTTTATTTGTGTCCAGAGAAGTTAAGTATCTTGCTCAAATGCATAGAGAAAACCAAGGCAGAGCTCAGTCAAGGAATGCTGTTTTTATTTTACCACGCTGCTCCCAGGAGAGCTCACCTTCCTCTCCAGGGCCCCAGAGTCCACCTTCCACCTGCCAGTCCAGAGCTGCACTCTGTCCCCTCCCCGTGTCCTCGGTGCCCCCACCCCCACCTCCATGAGTGGCCTTGCCGGACTGTAAGTACAGCAGGAGCCGGACACTCTCTCCTGGTGGAGTAATATGCAGACAGCACTTGCCATTGCTCTCTGGGAAGAGCAGTACGACTAGGAAAGTTCTGGGCTTAAATTTAAAACCTAAGATTATCCTGGCAGCTGGAGAAGCACCGTGTTCAACCTTGAAACTCTGGAGAGAGTCCAGAGCCGTTGCTGGTGCTGCAGAACCCTCAGTAGGCAGGAAACGTGTTAAAGGATTTTGTCACTTTGTTAAATACTTAACTACAGTAATTTAGGTGAAAAACACATTGCTATACTATCATTGTGTTAACTAGTGAATGTATGTTATATCCATATAACTCGAATTATGTGTTTGTCACTCTAGGATATTTAATTCTGAAGAACTGAGCACGTTACATTTCACCACAGTGAAATATTTTGTTAGAACTGATCAAATTAGTACAATTGGACAATTGCATTTTTAAATTTCTTAATGATTAAAATAAATTGAATGATGAAATGACTTTAAAGAAATGAATGCCAGCACCTTATTTAGGTTGGTAGTTAATGTCTTATGATAGAAATAATTCGCCTCTGTGTTCATGTGCTCAGGGGTCCCCAGGTGGAGAGGAGGGCTATGTAGAAGGGTCGTGCCTTTGACAGTTTCCGCTATGGAGCTAAATAAGCTGGAATTCAGCTTCCTCATCTGCTCCTCATAGTGTGGCCTTGGGAAATATTAAACTTTCTGACACTTGGTTTCCTTATCTTTGCAAAGATGATGTGGGCTGAACTCAATATTGTGAGGATCTCTTCAAGAAGCCCAGGTAAAAGCACAGAGCAGTGCCTGACCCTTACCAAACTTAAATAAATGTTAGCCACTGTTTTTTTACAGTAACTAAAAGATTGGACTCCAAAGTCTATGAGCTGAGACCTCAGAAACAATAATGAGGTAAACCTAATTTTTCTGGAGAGAAATTATTTGTAAGTGGAGAGTAATCATTATATTTGGATACGATGAGGATTCAGGAGCTTGTAAGAATAATCCTAATACTATCTTCTAGAATATTTTGAAACGTACAAAATGCTTTCACATTCCTTACTTTATTTACAGACAAAAATTACAGGTTATCAATACACCCAAATGATAGTAAGATCAAGTTCATCATTTGCACGTGTGCATGATGTTCAGCTTGAATAAAATTAAAGATTCAGTAAAGTCACTTAGAAAAGATGTTTTTTAAACATCATTTAGGACCAGGAAGGCCTGGAAGTTTGAAGTGACCATGAGAGGAACAATGAAAGAAAATAGTAGAAAACTACTCTTCTGAGTAAATTTTTAAAGTTTTCTACTATTTTCTTCAGAATAAATTTATCTAAAGATCCTGGTGTCTTGGAGCTAAGTATTCCTAAGAGCAATATGAAGCTTTGTCGCCTGAGCAAATTTATATATTTTTCTAACTGCTTATTTTTGCTAAAGAAAAGTATCTGAGGCTACATTTAAATGTTTTAAGTGACGTGACTTGCCAATGAAGCCATTTGAAAAAGCACAGTCAAATCAGTTATTTGCTAGTTGATGTCGTAAATCTATTACCTTTCTGAAGGTGAAGAAGTCAGTGACTCTGGGGTTACTAAAATCTTTAAAATGATGAGGACCCAATTCACTGACTTAAACATCCCGCCACCCACCCCAACTAAACAGGAGAAATTGATAGGGTCAAGGCCACCAGTATGTTCTGGCTTTATCCTTAGGTTTCCTGGTTTAGTGTGTCCTGACAGAAGTTGGAGGGACCCTTGAGTTGAAAAAGCTGCCAGTATCTCATCTGCCTGCTCTAGCTTTGAACACCTGTAGTGAGATCTTAAAAGGTAGGGTATCACTATGTGAGATCCCAAGTTATAATGACAAGAATAAACCCCAAATTGTGACATTAGAGTGAGATGTTCCTTCTAGAGTCACATGATCGAGACCTTCAGACTAGGCTACCTAGAACACAAGTGGCCACGATCAAGATACACACCTGTTAGGGTCAGGTGTGCCGAGTCTGGCTGTCAATGCCAGTGTCTCTTTCTCTCTCACACACACCTAATGTGCCCAAGAGCACATCAACGCCAAAAACCCCGTAAACACAGCAATGTGCAGGGCCCACAGAAATGAATGGCTTTTGAGGTCTTGGGTACCAGACACTCATTGAACGTGCGAATGGATCAGTTGATTAAGCATCGAATGATGGCTCTTCCCGTCTCCTTGTGCTTAAGCAGGCCAGCCCTGTATTTACTCAGTTAAGGTCCTGACGCAGGCCCCGTTGCTGTCACTCTCTGCACCATCTTCTCTAGCAAACGCCAGCTCGGCGGCAACCTAATTTTTGGTTCTGTAACTTAGTTTTCAAATAGGGTCTCCTTAGGGGATATTCATTCAACATTACATCAACAAGTGCCTAGTGGAAGCTCAGATCTGCACATCAAGTCAGGCGGTAGCATTGAATAGGTATAAATTGGGCAGAGTGATTTCCATGAGATCAACCCAAAGCAGGCTTAGTGAGCAGCTGTCTATGTGACCTTCTTGGGAGCTCTGAGAATTTGATTTTTCATTCCCAAAACTTAAGCGCCTGGAAAAGAGAAGACATTCTTTTCCAACGTGTGTGAGTCTGTGAATACACACACACACCCCCTGCTCACACACGACAGTTTCCTCTGGCTCGAAGTCATTTGGACCTGTGCCAGGGAAAGAGCTTCTGAACGAGTTTGTGATGAGCGGTGCTGTGTTTTCAGTAGAGGTGAGGCTGGCGTAACCCTGCTTGTCTTGTTTCAGGGCACAGAATTTTAACTTCCAATCTTATCTTCGCAGAATGGTTTTTGCTCTCACTTGGCTCTTCCTGAAGGAGCTATGAAATCAATTCAATATAAATATAAATTAATATAGGTAGTAAATACTTAACAAAAGTACAAAACTAATGAGCAATATTATATATAAAAAGTTTAAGATGGATGCACACTTGCCCCGTGTCGAGAGGAACGTCGATGTCGCAGTTGATTCTGAATATCTGTATGGAAGCAGGCACTTTGCTAATATTTACTGTGGTCAGTTCAAATACATATGGGAGACATCTGACAAATTGCAGTGTTAGGAGGAAAAGACAACAGCGTATGCCGTCATTCCACCGCTTCAGAAAGCACTTGATACTCTGGCGGACTTTCTTTATGTTATAGCTGACTAGAGAAATGTGTCTCCACCTATCTTTAAGCACAGTTGCCCTGAAGTGGCACTTACTTAAATGAATATTTAATAAAGAAAGAGATCAGTAAAAGTAATGTGTCATATACCTACCATATCACATTTACTTTTAAAGTGAAACTCATTTCCAACAAGGACATGCTGGACATGGGGTGGGTTTTTTTTTTTTTTTTAAATACTGACATAAAATACCATCTCACTTTATTTAGGATGGATGGGGGTCAGTGGTAGCAGATAACTTTCAACACATGATGAATTTGTCTTTAAGCTATTTCTAAATTATGGGATTCTTTTGGACATACTTAAAAATTAACATGAAGAGTTTTATATGTATCACGCTTTATGCATGCAAAGGAGCTAACAACAAAATGATATGCAATGATATAGGAGCATTATGAAATCACTTTTTAATTAAGATTCTATTTAAAGACAATCTTTTTTTACATTTTGTTAAGATGCCTGCCTTACTTTAGTGTGATATGTAAATAGAGGAAATATATCTTTCATGACATATTAAACTAAGAGAAGTAATAGCTGTAACTTTTAAAGCAGCTACCCCATATATTTGTAAATAAATTGTTACAGGGGAAAAAAAAATCAGAATTAGTGATAGCCCCATACTAATGACCCTTATGTTTAGGAAGTTGTTACCTGTAACTGAAGAAAAGCTCCCTCCCAAACCAGAAAGGCATGAATATCCACAGTGCAACTGTTTCTTTTTCAAGCAGATTTTCTCATAGTAAATAAAATTATTATTATCAGATACAGGCAATCTGAGCAACACAGGGAACAATATTTAATCCTTCCTGATTGCCTCATCTTAGACCACTCTGAGCTCCATGAGCAGTATCTGCTCTAGTTTATTTTTTTATTACTGCAAATAACACGTACACAGTTTATGACTGTCACAGGATCGCCATAGTCATTACTGTGGAAACATTTGTCTACGTTTTTTTCTACACGGGACATCAAATGAAGCCATGAAGAACTCGTGGTGGGCAAATGCCCTTTGACCTCCTTCTGTGACCATTGCCTCACTGCAGAGTAACCCCTGCTCTGCTCAGATAGAGCACCTGGACCCGGAGCCTACAGGATGGGGTGTCTGGTCCTAACTCTGACATAATCCAGTTTTGAGACCTTCCTGGGTCTCAGTTTCTTCATCTGAAAAAGAAGTGTTTTCATCCTTTTCCTTTTAGCCCTGACATTCTTTGGCTTCTGTTCCAAGTATAGGGGCAACCAGACTAATCAATACTTAGAGGGTTACAGCAAACAACCTGACTCCAATAAGGTGCTTGCAGCCTGAGGTAGAAGGAAGCCTTTGTTGTATGTGTGTTTAATTTTTCTTTTTCTATTCTTATTGCTCATGCAATTTACTCAATAATCGACAGTCACTCTCTCCAGATGCTATACAGCAGATGCTTCCTTTAACTAGTGTTAAGCTGAAATTAATTACCCTTTGAGTCTTTTTTCCTGATATTTTCATAACCCCTTTGAAAATAAAAGTCACCTTGGTGAACTAAAACCACCAGGGCTTGGTTCCATCTTAATTCACGGGGACCACTAGGTCACATTGATGGTCTTTATTAAGTGGACCTTACCCTTCATGGAAGATAAATGTTTGGGGTAGAAGCCCTCTTTCCAGCTTGTCACTAGATGTGACTGCCTTCCAGGAGAGCTCTAGGGGAAAGTATCTGTTTTCACAGGGTCTGTCCTATACAAATTTTGGACTTGAATCTACTTTCTAATAACTTTCTCTCTCTCTTTTTAAACGCCACTATCAACATTAACAATCATATATTATTTATGTGGAAGTTGATATGGTTGTAACGTAGTCATAATGCTTAATGGGAGACAGCTCAATACTGTATTTTATCATCTCATATTTTCCTGACAAAGACTTAAGGCTCAAAAAGTCACCTTCTCCTAGTCACGTGCTCTGGGCTGCAGAGCCAACATCAAGGGCATTATTCTTCAATCTCCTTCTTGCACTTAGGTATCTGAGTGTCATCATTATTTCTGCTTGCCTTCCAACTGCACAGTCCTGCTACTACATGAAGAATTAAAAAAAATCTATGTTGATGTTTATTTGTCATGCAATAAAATGTTGACTAGGGTCTTTTTTTGAAGATTGTACACATTGAACTAACTCTCAGGTGATTTTACTTGAAATCCTTCTCCCGTGATAGCCATTCTCCTTCAATACCTAATTATGTATATAGAGCATGTATATGGAATCTAACGATCTGTCAAAAAATGTAAATGTGTCTCGATTCCAAATATACATATTGGAAATAATCAAGGGAATCCTTTTAATGCTGTAGCGAAGTGCTAACTGGCATGCTAAACCTTGTGAGACTGCACTCTTCAAAAATAAAACCAATAAAACCATGTCCAGGAAGGAAAATCTAAAACTTCTCCTTGCTTTGGACTGCTTCATATTACACCATTTTCCTTCCTAAAAATTACTTTTCCCTTTCATTCCAGGAAACAGGCAGACTTTGGAGGAAAACGTTTTCAGCCAGGTGACTATGTTAGATTTGCTTTGTTGATAGAAAAGGAATAAAGTGTGATCCTGTATTCATACTCAATGCAGAAGAAGCTAAGCCACAGTAAAGACCCTTAAGTTTTCCTCTCATAATATTTGGGAGGATAAAAATAAATAAATGCCCCTCAGCAAGCCCATTCCCACAACATAATCCTTGAAGAACTCTGCTCATGGGCAGAATAAAGAATTGGTATTATTCTTGCATCGAGTGTACTTAATGGCATTTAGAAAATCTATAGAGATACAAAATTAGTAAAGACTTTCAAGTCAATTTTATGTCTTTTTATTTTATGACAAAAATCTCACTCTTTAGCCCAGGCTAGAGTGCAGTGGCATCATCATAGCTCACTGCAGCCTCAAACTCCTGGGGTCAAGTGAACCTCCTGCCTCAGTCTCCCAAGTAGCTGGGACTACAGGCATGCACCATCATTCCCAGCTATTATTCTATTTTTAGTAGAGACGAGATCTTGCTCTTGCTTAAGCTGATCTTCAGCTCCTGACCTCAAGTGATCCTTCCACCTTGACCTCCCAGAATGCTAGGGTTATAGGTGTGATCCACTGCACCTGGGCAATCTTATGTTTAATTACAGGGATTTTTTTTTTTTGAGTTTTCACTACATTAGGAAGGAATAAATTCTATAGCATTCCATAGAAGTCATCAAAATTTCTTTGTGTTTATATTTGTTTTCAAAAGAACAGGAAAAATTTAAGTGCTAGAAAGAATTTTAGAAACAAAACTGGGGAGAGTAATGCTTCAGTACAAGCAAATAGTATTTACAAGTAAATTTCACATATATTATGGAACTTATTTCAAATTTTTATTCAGTTTACTGTCTTTAACACCACCTATAAGTCAGATACTGTGCTAGTTTTTATGGACCTGAAGTGAATGAGATAAAGTTCTTGCTTTTAAGTATTTCATATTCCAATAAGGATGAACTTTCTCAATAATGTGATTAAAGTAATCCAAAAAAGTGTTCTGCAAGATACTGGATCATCAAAGAAATGGTACATATTTCTCAGTATTCTATTACATTTAATAAATGTACATACAATACCATGGATTTTCTTTGATTACACATTCTGGATAATTGATGTTTTATGCACTGTTTTGTCTTTTTATGATATCCTTGAAAATATATAACTATAGCAGCAGTCCCTAACCATTTTGATACCAGACACCAGTTACATGGAAGACAATTTTTCCACAGACTGGGGAGTGGTGGGTGGGGGAGATATGGTTCCAGGATGTTCAAGCACATTGCATTTATTGTGCAGTCAAACCTCTCTGCTAATGATAGTCTGTATTTGCAGCCACTCCCCAGTGCTAGCATCACCACCTCAGCTCCACCCCAGATCATCAGGCATTAGATTCTCATAAGGAGGCACAACCTAGGTCCCTCCATGCACAGTTTACAGCAGGGTTCCTGCTCCTACGAGAATCTAATGTTCCCGCTGATCCAACAGGAGGCGGAGCTCAGGCAGTGATGCCAGCCTTGGGGAGCTGCTATAACTACAGATGAAGCTGTGCTCACCTACCAGTCCTCACCTCCTGCTGGGTGGGCTGTTTCCTAACAGGAACCAGGTACTGGTCCGTGGCCTGGGGGTTGGGGACTGCAGAAATATAGTATCAAATCACACAAAAATTGAAGTGATTTTTAATTTTCAAAATGATCACTGCCCTGGAGAGTTAATTTGCAGTATTTGTAAGTGTAGTCTCCAAAAGTTGGGTTTCAGCACCTTTACGCATTGAGCAAACATTCACGTAGCCTCATTTTTTCCCATGTGTTGGGCAGCATTCAGGAGATAGGGTGATTAACAAGTCAAAACTTAGCTCCTAACTTCAAGGTGCCTGTAATTTAGATAGCTAGAAAATGTGTTTGTAATCATGCCATCTCAGAAACAAAATTTCTTACCTAAAGCAGAATTTCTTTAGAGTTCTTGAAAGAAAGTCAACGATTTCTTTTTGAATATCACTTAGTGTCCTGTTCTAGAGTTTTATGATTCCTTTAGGGGGAAAAAAATCTATACTTGTACACACTAAACCAAAGCATCTGTTCCTATAACTTCTGCACGTGTGGTCCTTTTTCTGCCTGCAGGAACAGCCCATAAGGGCCTTAATATTACTCCTTCTTTCATCGGCTAGTCCTGAAACAGATACTGTATCTCTCACCTCTCCTGGGCTTTTTTTGCAACTTCCTTAAGACTTTCTTCAACTGTTGGCTGCTGCTTTGTAGATAAATGTTGATCACTAATAGCCATTTTTTACCTTCATTATGTATTTTTATGCATTATGTTTGTTCCCAATGAATTGATTTTGTGGAAAATATGTCACAAATCATCGCATAATAGTACGTCTGAGCTAACAAGTGTTTACAGGCCGTTTCTCCTGAATATAAATTAAGCAGACAAGTTAACGTCTATTTAAATTCTGTGTTTCCACTTATAATAATGGAAATGTTATTAATTTTAGAGAAATATGACATAAAATTGGCAATATTTGTATAAATAATGTGATCATGGAAAACAAATTATATATATTTTTTCAGAATAGTTTTCAGTCACATGTTTTCAAGGGAGTAAGGATGATACTATACATTTTTTATGCATGCATTCGCAATTAGAAATTATAGTTGTTGAATGTGTGGTAAACATAGCCTACTGCTAAATACATTTCTGGCTTAAAACTCAAGAAATTATGTCAGATAAAAATAAGTCTTTCATCCTTTCCTTCTCTAGTCTCATAATAATTATGGCAAATAGCACCTGTGTGCCAACTTTCCTTTCAAAAGATTAGGATTATGGAAATGTGAATATTTATAGTGTTAGAGAAAAGTGTTTCTTCTAAACATTTCTTCATAAAGCATTTCTATTTCACCACAGAGTTGGCAAGATTGATTATTTTGTAAGATCAGAGTTAATTCATGATTTGAAGATGAATATGGAGAAAATTTATGTTGAAAGTATTTTTAAGAGGTTTTTGTAAAAATACTATTTAACCACTTTATCAACTTATAGGTGCCTGATATCATTAAATCTGATTTTTAAATATGCCATTTTACGTCAGTGTATTCTTAGTTTTTGAGCTCAAAAACTATAGATAATAAGAGTTGGAAGGGATATTTGTTTGAAGTCTTAATTAGAGATATGAAAGAAATAAGATACAGAAAAATCACGGACTTAGTTAAGACCAAAGTTTGGATTAAAGCGCAGGTCTTCTCAGACATTTCTTAGCCTAGTGCAACTATATTCTTCCCTATAAGGAACTATATATAAAGTTCTTCTTATTATTTTTTGAACATAACAGGTATCACAGGTGAACATACAAATGCACAGTAAACCCAACTTTTATTACATAAAATGCATCGTGTTACATTTCTTTCTTAGTAATATATTGAAAGTGCTTTCTAAAATGTATAATACTTTTATTTTGGTGATTAGAACTAGGGTATTATCTTGTTTTGAGATTCTGTAATTGGAAAATTAATAGTCTCTGGTTTTAGGAAAAAACGCAGAGTCAGCATTGTGAGTTAAAATAGCATTTGCCAGGCTATTTATTCATAACTTTTTATTTAAATGTTTTATGGTATATTTAAGTCACACAGACTTTCCATTATTTCATATAGTAGATATATTTCTGGTGGGAAAAAAGTCAAGATCATTAGTAATGTTCATAGTGTGCATCACCCAAAGTAACCATGATAAACCAGATAGTTCAAAAAACACCAAAGTTTAAAGAACAACTTTATTAAAGAGAACAGGATTATAACTGAACTCCATAAATGGCTTGTTACATTTTATTCACATAGAGCACCTTTTAAGAATTATGTTTTAATGTTGATGAAGATAAAAATAATGAGAATATTAGCAATAAGAGCTAATGTCACTTTTTGAACCTTTTTGTTCTCACTGCTTTAACACGCAGCCCCCTGCCCCATTTACTTATCTCCGTCTTACAGACACACGATCTGTCTGTAAGGCACAATCTGTCGTTTACAGGCAGATCCACAACTTACCCGCCTCCCAAAGTGAGTGAATGGCAGAATGGAGAGTAAGACTCAAGTTGAAGGTCCAGCTCTCCCACTGCACTGTGCCTCAAATGACAAAGTACAATGCTCCTTCTCCATTTTAGAGTGTTTTTTTCATATAATTATTTCCTATATTGCTTTTATGTGAAACTGAACAATAATGCCATTTCCGAATTCTATTATTGAGCACTAAGTTGCATGTAGATTCTTAGGTATTGAAGAAGTAATTAAAGTATGGACTCCGGAAAGCATGGTAAATATCTAAAATACACAAATGTTTTATATTTGTGTTCAATTTTGATCATAATAGACTTAAAAATAAAATCTCAATTAAGTAGCTCTTTTGGTCTTTATTTTGACACATTCATAGTAATACTGTATCCTACTTGTTTAAGTAGAGAGAGAAAATTCACTACTAACTGAGAAAGACTTTCAAATTAGACTGTGTTAAAATTCTACCTAGAAGCCTCACTTTCTTCTTAGAAAAATTAAAACAGTGGATTACAATTCCACAACACGGAAGAGAAAGAATATCACAGGAGCTTTCCCCGAGAGTCCCAGCACTCCCGGCACACCTGGACAGCAGCGGGCTCAGAGTAAACAGCATGTCCGGCAGCATAATCCTATGTGTTCCTAAGATACTTCACTGTATCTTAGCTTTGTAAGGTGCAGTTGAACTGGGCTCCCGGGAGATAAAAGACAGTGTTTCCTAGAGGTTGGCTTTTCTGCCTGGCTGGAGGGCTAGATAGATAAATAAGTAGATAGATGGATAGAAAGATAGATTTTCTATTAACTGTCTCCCAAGCATGGTGTGTGCTAACTGCCCCCATTGGATCTAGGTATGAACACCCAATCTCATCTTATTTGGGGTACCATGGGGAAGGAAGTCATCATATAGCCAAACACTAATATTCTGATATTTAGTAATTCCTTAGGTAAAGTGTTTTTCACTAGCAAATGGAAAACTCCTAACTATGTCTTATAGAACATTAACTTATTGAGTATTATGTTTCTTGTCCAAGACGTTGGTATAGAGGCGACCAGGGAGACCAACACACACACACACAATCCCGTCGTAAGAATGTAGCAGAGTGTGTACCGAGGGATCGGGAGAGTCAGAAAAGAAGCCAGGAGGTCAGGGAGCTGGGAAAAACTTAACATACATGTTGGCATTCAGGATGAACTCTAAAGAGTGAAGCATAGTTTTCCAGGAGAAATGACATCCTTGATTTCATAAATGCTATGTAAAAATGCACAGAGGTCTGAACATTCCCGGAATGATGGAGAGAATGGCAAGACGTGTGGGCTGTTGGTGGGAGGAGGCGGTTGAGATCCCAGAGAAAGGCTGGGGCTGTGCGTGCAGCACTAAGTCGTGTGAAATGGATCCTTCCCTGATGGATAGGAAATGGGAAAAAATGGGGAGCTGACAGACATTTTTAAGCAAGAGAGAGACATGATCAGTTTTGTTAAATAAGCAAACACATATGTGCTGCACCTGTGATAGGTGAGTGTTTGGAATCAGAGATGGCTAAGTCTTTTCAGCTGGGCCAATTGTTGAAAGAATGTTTGGAATCAGCACTGAGAGAGGAGACAGAAGTTGGTTTGATTAAGGAGAATCTCCATGGATTAAGTAGTCTTCTAAAATCTTTGAAACTATTTCATGTGCTGTTGTTTATTCACAAGCTTTTGACAAGGTTCCAAACTGGAGGTTAATGGAAAGACTTATAGAGGCAAGGAAGAATACCGTGTAGAAAATGGTCTTAAAGGAGAAATATGGGGTGAATTTAATCATTTATTTATTTATTATAAAGAAGTGGACCAATATGGATCACATTCATATTACCTGGTTTATAGGAATACAGGTAGAAATAAATTTTTGAATTTTTCATTTCCTTCTGTCATAGTCTATGCAATAAAGATCTTTGTGCTTAAATGATTCTATTTCAAAAATATGGCATTTGTATTTTTCTTGCTTAATAAAAATCACTTCTCTTTCATTTTCTAAGGGATTCCATCATGAAACAAATTATTTTTCTCTGCTAACCTCAGAACTCTAATTTGGCTGGCTTGGTTTACTTGTCAGGTTCAGTTATACAAAACAATGCCATTTGAAACTCTGCCCATAGTATATCTCCTGATCATCTTTATGTGAGGAAAAAATATATAATTTTCAGTTATTTTGGAAAATTTAGAATGTTCTGCTTTCTTCCGCAGTACATTACTGTACATGTGCATTCTATGGCACGAGAAGTTTCATTATTGATGTGCTGATGCTACATTAATGAAATGTACACAGACTTACTAACATTGAGTAAGAAAGTATGCGAAATTCATGCTCATTAAAACTGGGGAATAAAATAATTTAAGAACTGAATATAGATTTGATGTAAGGTACTTTTTATGTATTAAATTTTGTTAAAATCAGAAGTATTTAATAAGAATTTTCAAATGGATATGGGGAAATCATTGACTTAATATTTAGATACAATGATGGAATAATAATTTCATAAGAGAGTATGTGTAAAGCACCTAGTATGTTCCCTGGTGTGACTATAATAAAGTGAATATATTATTTTACTAGTACTTATTAATGTAATTATTCATCAATATGTCTTATAGGCACAACAGCTTTATCATGATGGAGATTATTATTAATGTTTTGTTTGTAAGAATACCTGGATAACTTAGAACTAATTGTTCAGTAGAGGAAAATTTAAAGATGATTGAAATGGCTAACACCACAGAAAAATTGACATAAACTCAATCTAAATAATTTTTAGCTTTGATTCTTTTCTTACTGCTGTGCTGTCTCTTTGAAAACAAATGAGAAGTAACAGCTCTTAGTCTTTAAAATTGTTCTCTGACTACAAGGAGTCTCTTCCTTTGACTGATTCCTGAATTTTTTTTGAAGACAAGTTTATCTACTCAAACATTTCAAATCAATGACTAATTCAAATAGCCATTACCCTCTGGAGAACACAGTGATGTCTGGTCAATTTCCTCCCATGCTGTAACATCAGAGGTACAAAACAACATAAAATAAAATGGCAATTTGTAAAAAGCAAAAATTCTCTAAGGAATGTGCAACATTGGATTGCCAATGCTTCAGTCACTCTAGTTGATATTTTTAACTGTGCTTGTGAATAAGGAAAAGATGCTCTTATATAATCAACTTCAGTAATTTGAAGGGTATGTTGACAGCTTACCATAAATTCCTTGAATTTTTACAGTTTAAGTATATCTTAGTTATTTTTAATCAAGGCACATGTTAAATCCAATTCTATACTTCTTTTCAGTTTTTTTCCCAAATGAAAATTATTAGAAGGATAATTTGTGTGACCTTAATTGTAAATTTTATCTTATAATATACTTGGGTTTTTACCCTTCTTATGTTTCTACAGAGAGAATAGGGCTTTCTCAGTCACAGCCATAGTTATGTTTAGCATGTCAAGGTGACCCTCCCTCACTCCAGGATGGACACTGAGAGCTGAGTTTCAGATGGCCACTGCCCCTGGAAGGGCCTGGGACGTGTTCCATTGTGGTCTGGAAATGACAGTTGCCATTAGCTTAATAAATAAACTTGGTCCAAGTACCAGAAGGTAATTTGGAACGTTTCCAATTCTACTTTTGGTAACAGTCATTATTGTTCATGTAAAAATACTTGCATTATCATCAAGTGTCCCTCAGCCTTATTTGTGTTCCAGATATGAGGATTATGGTGTAAACATGAGGTATGTTCACAAGTACACAAGGGTCCTTCTCAAATTGCATGTAGATCCTGCTTCACATTCTCCTTCTCTACGTCTCTCAATATATATCCTCTCTCTTTTAACTTATTTAGGCTGCAGTCAATGTGAGGATGCATTTATTTTGTCCTAGATTTCTCTGGAAGCACATAAAAATTAGATTGGATTCCAGGAAAATTTTTTTCCTAAATAACCATTACTATTTCACTATGAAAATTTTAAAAAGTGCATTCACTTTTACTATGGTGTTTGAACATCCAAACAACCTTATGGGAGAAGTTAGAACATCTACTTTCATTTCATTTATATAGATACAAGAAGTAAAATTCAGTAAACTTTAGGGATAAATCCAATTCTCTCATTTATAAAGAAAAAAATTAAAAAAAAAAAGAACCTGGGTGGTTTGGCAAAGGCACTTGCCTAGTGTGTGGTGAAGCAGAGACTTAGTCATTCTTCTGACTCTAAATGTCCTGCTTTGTCACTCGAACAAGTCATCTATCTGTATAATTGACAAATAAATCAGTTGGAATTTATCCCACTGTAGGTGGGCCATGTGTACAACTGCTTTAAACAGATAGGTTTGGCGTTGACTGAAGTAATGCATGTAAAGACTTTGCAGCTGTGCCTGACACATGGTAAGCATTCAGTAAATGTCAGCTAATTGTTATCAATGGTCACGTCATTTAATTTGGAATATTCTAGAAACCCTTGCTGCAGAGACCCTTCATGTGTTTTTTCTTTCCGTCAGATACATAACTCATGATTTTCTGTATGCTATATAAAAATATTTGCTTGTACCTCCAAAGAAAAATATATATTCACATTATTTACTCTACTTGCCTACAGTAGAGATTTTTGAGGACTTTGAAATGTATTTGATTTTTTCTTTAAAGTAAATCAAAATGTGTATTTGTGGAGGACAGCGTTTGAAGTGAAGAAGTGACCCAAAGCAAAATGAATCAATAGATAACCTGTGGCGCAGTGCAAAGCAAGACAGGCTAATTCATCCAGGAATAATGTGTTGCGAATCCTGGTCCCCAAATTCCACCCCATAGGGCTCAAATATAGCTGGAGTGACCATATCAGACAACAGTGGCATTACAGTAAAGTCAGTGGTGGGCACAAAACAGGTGTACGGGCTGTGATAAAAAGAACAATTTCATTCACTAAATGAGTTTTGGTCAGATTGAAGGACAAAGAAGTTTTCATCTTTTTCAATTTAGTTTAGGGACCACTATTGAGTTTCTAGAACCCAGAGAATGGAGTATCTCTGAGAAGTTTTCAATGAGTGTCAGAAAGATGTCTTTCTGGAATAAAATGAGATCCAGTCTCAGAGGTCCACAGCCCCTGTAAATGACGGCTGTCAATTACTGCTGATAGTTAGTAATTAGTTAACGAAGTCCGGCCCTCCTTTCCGTGCCCTTTTCTATCCATTCAGTCCTTTTGCTCTGAAAGTACATTTCCCTTTAATCTCCTTCCTGGCCTTCAAGTCTTTGGAAAGAATAAGAGGATGAAGACAGTAACGCTTCTTCAAAGAAATGAAGACAGTAACGCTTGAGAAAGTAAAGAACAAAGTAAAATAAACCCAGAAAGCAAAGAAAAACATCTTGCCAGATCTACCCAGCTATCGAGATAACAATAAATGTTACGTTCTTCATATCTGCCACACCTGTAACTTTTATGGATTTGTCAGTCTGTAAATTATAGAGTATTCAGTGTGAATTCACTCATTTATGTTCTTAATTCTAGCCCAGTAAGAGTGTAAGCTATTTGATAGGAATTGGGAAGTGGAAGTATTTCTATAATCTCTTAGGTAGATTCAACTGGGTGGCAACTCTCATGCTTAGTGGCAGATTCAATAATTAGATTATCATTTGGAGATTGCCATGCAGGTCATGCTCTGTGGTTAAGTGACCAAAAGGAGTTTAGTTGAGTGTTAAAACTGCATAGTCAAAGAAGACCTCTGAGACACTTATACCTACATGAATCAATTTCAATAGAAAATTATACACTTTAAAAGTAAGATATTTATTAGTTAAATGAAACATATGTATATAAAAAGTTGTTCAAGATAAGCAATTAATCATAGTAAGCTACTTGGCTTTTATAGTCATAATAAAAATTAAGTATTGATTGTTAATTTAACCAAAAAGTGTGGTTACTATTTTGGAAGGTGAAAAGTGGCAGAAACTTTCTGTAAGAGATTTGAATGTTCATCTATCATGCTAGGAAGTGGTGCCTAGCCTTAGGTAGGCTGAGTACGTTGTTTAGAAATGCATAGTTCAATCTAGGCAAGCAGCCAAACGAATCGTAAACAGCTGTAGTTCAGGAGTTGAGGTATATTTTAAAATAAATTTTTTTGTTATTATATAACTCATAGAATGATGTAAATGTATTCATTTGATAAAATAATTTTGTCATTTTACAGTGGATGATCATCGATTCTTGCTTATACATCAGCTACTTGTGTGATGATGTTATTTTTAGGAAACTACTAGACTGAACCAATCAAGGAATAATTATGTGTGTATGTATGTATGCATATAGGCATATATGTATTGCCATTTTCTTATTTCATATGAAGATTGCAGGATCATCTCTGAAACTCAGACACTTAACTGTTCTTCCCTCTTATTCTTTGAAGACTTGCAAATGGGGCGTTCAGCTTAGATTGGGACTTTTCTTTGGCAACTATTTATCCCCAGTACATACCAGTTGAGAGTATCTTTCAACAGCGGGAAAGAGAGTCAGATAGCCTGTCAGCTCTCTCAAATTTACATTTTCACAGTGATATGTCTTTATTCTCTTCAAAGTAAAATGCTAGAACATTAAACACATCTGCCTATAAATTAGGGACATTCTGAAATTAAATAAATGTTATGTTCAATTATTCATCCTTTTGATCTCCTTCATGTATATATTGTTTACATTCCACCCTTGGAGTCTACTAGATCAGAATTTTCTGAATGAGACAGTGAAATGAAAAAAATGAGTTTTGGAGGGGGTCTGATATAAGTTTCAGAAATACTGAATCCACTCTATCTCTCCTAAAAATGTATTCTTTATTTGGCAAATATTTCTATGGTCCCAACTGTGGCTGGGCATTGTTCTGGGTAGTTGGGATGGGTAAAACTGCCTTCTGAGCTTGTGTTCTAGTGAGGAGACAGAGATAATAAAGCAGGAACATGATACATTTTAGTATTTTAGAGGAGAATATGTGTTATTTTAACAAGGAAAACATAGAGCAGAAAAAAAAGAAGATTGTTGCAGTTCTAATGAGGGAGGTCACCTCATTGAGAAATTGGATGTTTAAACCGAGACTTTTAAAACGTCAGGTATTTAACTCTGCGCATGTCTGGGAAAAGAGCATTCTAGGAGTAAGCAATGTCAGAATGGAGGCCACATGCGGGGAGATGTCTGGTGTAAGTTAGTTGGTCGTTAGGATTTTGACATTTAGTGAACTGAGAAACCTTAGAGGGTTTTGAATGAAGGTAGGCGAGATGGCTGCTGGGTTGAGACTAGATTAAACTCTAAGGAGACCAGGTGGGAGGAGGACACCTGCTAGAAGCCTCTTGCAGTCAGATGGGCGAGCGGTATGGTAATGCCCTGGCCAGAGCAGTCACAGTGGAGCAGCTGAGGATTGGTTGGATTCTGGGTATGTTTGATTGTAGAACAAACAGGATATCCTGAGGGCATTGCACCCTTGTACAAGTGGAAAACAAGGGCCTGAAAAACCCTTCAATAAACAAACCTAATGCATTTTCACTTAGCTTTTCCAAAATATGTGACTTCAGAATCCTTTTTAAAAATGCATAACAACCGTTACTTTGTGGCAATAATGTTGAACAGAACATACTTGGAAGGGCTGTCATAGAAACCAAGAAAATATGCAATTTCTTTCCAAATTGTCATAAACATTTAGAATCTGTATTAAAACTAAGCCTAGTCTGAACTACTCTCCTGTAGGTAAAAATCATCTTCCATTTGATATGATATGCAGCGGTCCCCAACCTTTTTGGCACCAGGGACCGTTTTCATGGAAGACAATTCTTCCACGGACCTGGGAGGAGGGGATGGTTTCAGGATGATTCAAGCTCCTTACATTTATTGTGCACTTTATTTCTATTATTATTACATTGTAATATATAATGAAATAATTATACAACTCACCATAGATTGGGGACCCCTGCATAGCTTAATAGTCTCAGCTAATTCGTGCAATTAAGATTTAAAGATTTCAAATTTTTTTTTATTTTTAATTTTGTAAATCTCACAAGATCTAAAGAAGCAAAGGGTAGCACGTTATATTTTTTCTAAAAATATCCTTTTCTCTTTGTTGAATGAATGAGAAGTCAATAAATTATCTACTTTCTTTGACTAAAGGACATGCATTTTTCAGACACTTGTCAAGACCATAGGATATATTTTCTGCATGAAAGCCCTGGTTTTTTCACTTCTAGTTTGAAACAGGGGAAAATTACTGATGACTTATAAAAAAGCTTCATTTATTTATTGAGTCACTAAATCTAATTAGGTCTATTATTCTTAAAAACTCCATGGTAACTCACAAAACCAGAAAGACTGATTCACATAGATTCCATACTTGAATAGCTTATTATGATTGCCTCAGAACTCAGAGCACTGCCTTGCTTAAGAAGCTGTCAGAATTTCTATTCATTTCAAGAGTTTATAAATTAACTATGGGAATATTTCTGGCTGAACTATGGTGTGCTTAATTCTGCAAGCCTTGGTATCTTCACTGTCTATTGCATTTTTCCTTTAATACTTTTAACCTTCATCTACTTTTATTAGAGATTCACTTTTTTTTTTAAAAGTTCATTGGTCAAAAAATTGTGGTTTAAAATAGATGGATGCGGACCAACCGTGTTCACTTTTACTCTGATTTTAACAGTAGAAAATAGTTTTTAAAAATTAAAAACCACATTATTGATGTGTCAAATATGTGGACTTTTGTAGAACTTGTCTTTCTAATCTCCTATTGAATATATTGATTATTCATGAACAATGCAAAAACATAATGTGAAAAAAGAGTATGTTAAACACAATTGATCAAAAGGAAATATTTTTTTTTTAGGACCATTAGTTCTAAGTACAAAAGACCTCATAGAATGGCAGAGATCCATTTTATGGATTATAAACTATCAAGTACTTGCTGCTCCGTAATATCAAATGAATGCAAAAGATTCTTTCTTTTCAACATCGTGACTTGTACCATCTGTTGATATCACACAATTATGGAAAAAATAACATCTTACTAAGGAGAGAAAAGCAGAAGGAGTACTTCAAGTGAATGACTAAAATACTTCTCATGGCAGACACCAGCTCCATCGGTCTTAGACTCCCACATGGCAGGGGTTGGCACAGTGATGGGCGTCAGCCCAGTGTCTTCCAATTGCACTCGCCATTTACTCCGCAGACCTTTGTCCTGCGCGGTTTGCGGACAAGTTTCAAATTAAGCATGAGGAGCCCCTCCAGAGAAGGGGAAGGGGAAAAGACACATGGAAAGTAACAGAAAAGCCCACCGTAGCAATGATTTTCCCTATGTTTTTGTTGATTTTAACTCTAGAAAGGTAAACATAGTTTATCTTTTCAGTGCATTTTTTTATATAAGAGTCTTTTACAAGATGATTTTTAATCTTCTACAGAGGCACTGATGTCACAATCAATTTCTCATATAAAACACTTTAGAAAAGTTGAGAAAAAGTAGTGATGTCCCCTCTAACATACTTGCGGTCTCGGAAGTTAAACCAGGGAGTTTAGGCAAAAAGCAGAGTCCTCTGTTATGAGAGGTTTCTGACCGTGGTGACTCTCACCGTGGTGGTCACCGTGGTGACCGTGGCATGTGTGTGTAGTTGCTTTTTAAACATCAATTTTTAACAGACTCCCCAATTTACTCTTTTTTGCCCATGCTTTTTACCTTAAGAATGATTAGGGCCTTTGCACCTGGCTTGGGGTGAGAATGTCAAGGTGAACTCTAGGATTCCTGAAGGCAACACAATCATATTAGAAGTGACAGGCAGAACACCTTGCTGTAGCTTTAGGTCTATACAGCAGTGTTTTCCAGTCGTCAGGGAGAGTGTTTTCCCATAATTACCAGATTTCATTTACGTTTATTATTCTTAATGAAATATTTTAAAATTCATATTTCTAGCATATCTGGCAACGGTCCCAAATCTGTGTATGTTTCTTCTCTGAATCAGGGGATTTTCTCCCCCTAATTCTTCTCAAATTCCTAGCTAGACCTAGGATCAGGAGCACGATTAGGCTGCTCAAGTAGTTGCTTCTTTCCCTGGAGTCGAGTGCAAATGGGTGTGGACAAAACGAGAGCCTCTCCTTCCGGACCCCATGGCGAGAACACCGTTAATCCACGCAGACGTCCACGTGCTGTGTAGTACAACAGAGGGGGGGGAATATCTAAGTAGAGGGGAAATTGTTGTATTTGTCCAGTCCCCATTCCCCAGAATATTTTATTCTTCATGTTTACATCATCTTTGTTGGAACATTAGGTTCATTACACTGTAGGTAACTGAATGTCAACATAGTTTTTTTTCCAAGTCTCATTTTTTACTTCCCTAATTTTCTGCATTTATTCTATCATTTAGTTAATATATACATAGTCCGTATCATCATATGTTATGGCAAGTATATATTTATAGTGGATGTCAATTATATTTGTATGTCTTTTATATGGGGACATATAAGGGTCTATCCCTTTAAATTAAAAAAAAGTTTATTAGATGTTAATTAGGACTGTAAAAGAGAAGAACAATTTAATAAAGAAAACAACTCTGGAAAAATGTGTTATTCACCATTGAGGGAGGAAAGAGTTCGTTTTATCTGGGCTGATAACCAGACTACCCTCTCCTGATAAATGTGTAACAACCACTTTCTGGGGGGAAAAGACTCTTATTTACAGTGTTTCCCAATTTCTGTGGTGTCAACACTCCCACGATGGCCAATTTCAAGCTACTCTCCACGCCGCCCCTGAGCACGGAGTTTGGAGAAGAGGTGCAGGAGCACAGCATTACGTGCTGCCTCTGTCAGACAGACACAGCAGCGTAAAGACGTCAGTAACACAAACACAGTAAGAAGTAAAAAATGGCTAAGAGGGATTCACACGTAACAGGTACAATGCATACTCTGGGTGATGGGCACACTTATAACTTTGACTCAAATGGTACAAAAGCAATTTACGTAACCAAACCGTTTGTACCCCTGTAATGTTCTGAAAGAAAGAAGACGAAAGAGAAAGAAACAAAGAAAAAGGAAGGAAGGAAGGAAGGAAGGGAGGGAGGGAGGGAGGGAGGAGAAGGAAGGAAGGAGAAGGAAGAAAGAGAGAGAGAGAAAAGACAGAAAGAAGAGAGAGAAAAGAAAGAAAGAAGAGAAGAGGAGTTGTCTTGAGTATTTATAACCTTCATTTTAAAAATAAAATTTTTTTAATTATAACTTTATACAACTTTGTGGGGTTTTTTAAAAGTGATTATTGTGTTTCACAAATGACTTGAAAATTCCTGAAAATTCTGTTCTCATGAGCAGGTAGGAGCCAATTCGATCACACCCCTGGTTCTCTACTCACAGGGTTTCTGATAGTGTGAGCCTGAGCTGGTGCCTAAGATTCCCCTGTCTGACAAGTCCCTGGGACGCTGGTGCTCTTGGTCTAAGAACCGGCTGTGAGAGCCACTGACATAGAGCATTGGAAGCCCAGAGGCAACGAGCTGGTTTTCTCTTCCAAAAAATGACTAGGAATACCCAGAAAAAATTTAAACAGAACTATTCTAAAAGATAAGATTGTTAAAGACAAAGAAAAGTATTCTTTCACTGATAATTTCAATCAGGTAATTTGAAATAAATATTTTCTGAATTTCTGAAGTGATTAGTTAATGTGAACAATCTTGTCAATACCAAAGCAAAAGTAAGAGAAAATGAGAATTTCCTCCTTCAAGTCAAATATGGAAAACCAGAATTCTGTGTAGTAGTAATTACTATTAATACTACTATTATCTTCCAGTTTCTCTACGTATTTCCATGCTATTTATATGGTACATAATAGTTGATAAAGATTGTTGACACACATTGATTCCTTCAAGTGCAAATTGAGTATTTGCATTTGGCAGGATTTTTTTTCCTATTTCTTTCAAAATGTATAAAAATTCCAAGTAGCTTTTATTTATGAAAAGTTTCTCATTTACAAATGTTTTTTCATAAAATTAATATCAGCTGTAGATAACTGGCAGGTTAATTTAAAGTTGATTGTGTTAGCCAGGTGATTGATTTCAATCATCATTCAAATCAGCAAATGATGTCACATGTCCAAACTGGACATGGTGCCTGAAGCACTAACCTAGAAACCAACAGCTTCTACCGGAAAAGAAAACAAAAAACAAAAACCATTTGTAACTTTAGAGTTACCAATGGAAATATCACCTTTTTAAATAACAACCTTCCTTTATTTAAAACCTGTTATTTGCACTTCTATTATAACACTTATCACACCATACTGTAATTGGTAATTGTTGTTTAAAAATAAGTCCTTAAACCATGAGCTCCTTGAGCTTGGGGAACACATAATGTGATTTCTGTTTGTTTATTTTATTTCTAATGCCAAATAGTAGGTTCTTAATTGATGTATGTTTGAGCCGGTACACTTGGGAATACATGGAAGAGATATGTCTATGGAATCAGAGAGAGAAAAGAAAAGTGCTCAATTCTTTTCAGTGGGGGGGTGGGAAGGGTAAATATTTGTTCTTGTCATGTCTCTTAGTCTTGGAAGTGCTTCTCAACTTTAGTGTGCATTAGACACAGCAGGGGAGCTTTTAAATATCAAAATCCTTGATCCCTACTCCCGTGCAACCTCTAAGCCCAGGGTCATGTCTAGAGTCTGCATTTGAACAAGGATCCCAGATAATTTTTCCTGATGCAGATGACTCATAAACCACACTTTGGAAAAATTACTGAAGACAGAAACAAAGAGTTAGACTAGCAGACAGACGGGTATTGCTCTCCATCCAGATCTGGGTAGAGATATAGACACATTTAGCATCATGTAAAAATAGTATATTGATATTTCTATTTAAAAGGAGATTGAAATTAAATTCTGTCTACTTCTATGTATTTCTATGAGTATTATCAATTTTCTCTTTACTAAATTTTATGACTAGTTAACAATCATTTTTCAACAGGCATTAATAAATTGGGATGAAGTTCTATAAGGGCACACTGCAAGTTACAGAACTTGTCACTGTGGGTAATATTGAGATCATGGAGTAATGCTCCTCACAAGACATCCATTGAGTATTTGAAGTAATAGTATTAATCATAATGCTTTTATTTATCATTCTTATTGATGACATATATTGATGATGCAGTTCTTCCATAAAAGTTGCTTCATGATTTAGTATAAGTTAATGGATACTTACAAGTTCAGTTTTGAATAGTCATTGCACTTTCTAAAAGACTGATTCAGTTAGGCTATTTAGAAATATATGTGGAAAACATAGAGCTGGGGACTATTCAGAAAAACTCTTCAGGAAACAAAATATTTTCCACCCACAGTACTGTCTTATCCCTTCAGAATTAAATCCAATCAATTCAATTTGAGTCAATATTCTCTTTCAATTCCATCTGAATGGATAGTTCTTTTAAGGACCATAATGTTGTTAGCCTTAACATTTGCTTATATATTAACGGTCACTCTTATGTTACACGTAGGAAAACTTTGTTTTAATACCAATTAATAGTCATAGTGAATTAGATCAAAACAGTTTCCACTAGCTGTTTAAACTACTCTTACAATATGGAAAGTATATTTATTATATATTACATGCACACATGAACATATGTGTGTGTGTGTGTGTGTGTGTATCCTATCCTCTGGATTTGCTCAATATTGCTTAAAATAAAAGTTTAGGAAATAGTATCAAAACTTCATATCAATTTATTTGAAAATTAAGATAAAATGGGCATATTTCCAGAAAACTATACTTACCAAATTATCTAATATTAACTAATGTAGAATTTCTCAACCTTGTTACTATTGACATTTTGTGCAAGATTCTTCTTGGTTGGAGCCCTGTGAGGGGCAATTGACTGGGAATTTTAGGAGTTGAGCAGCATGACGAGATACAGTTGTGACATGTCACAACTAAAAATGTCCCAGACATTGCCACATGACCCTGGGATGCAAAATCACTCCTGGTTGGGAACCACTGAATTTGAAGGAGTAGTGCTTGAATATTTCTCCATAAAGAATACACCATACTCAAATAGTTTTCTAGGAGAACTCCACCACATGTTGAAGGTACACATGACTGCAGTTTTATACAAAATACTTCCAAAGAATTGAAAAAGAAGAATATCAACTTATAAGGCCAAGGTAACTTTGATCCCAAAACAGATCTGGATAGTATGGGAGAAGAATCCCAGACCGCTCTCATTTATGAACAGAGGTGCAAATATCCTGAAAAAATTATTTACAAGCCAAATGCAGTGATATATAAAACAATATCACAACATGATAAAATTGAGTTTATCTCAAGAACGCAAAGGAGGTTTACCTTTAGAAAACCTTTACCATTTACCACCTTTACAGATTAAAGTTACAAGGAAAATTCTTATGATTATCCCAATAGAAGCAGAAAAGTCATTTGATAAAATTTTATACTCATTTGGGATAAAGACATTTAGCACACAAAGAACAGAAGGAAGCTTCCTTAACGGGATAAATTATATCAGCCTTGCTATATAAAGTGTATCTAAAATTATATCTACCAAAAATCCACAGGAAACATGATTTTTTATAAAAATTCATGATCTTTCATTTAAAATCAGAATAAAGAGTCCCCATCACTACCTTTTCTAAAAACACTTGTACTGGAGCTCGATTTTAGTGCAATAAGGAGATTTAAAAACACATTAAGAGTGTCAGGATTATAAGGGAAGAAATAAAACTATTATTTTTTCTTAAATTATATAAATGGCTACACAGAAAATGTAAAATATTATACACACAGATTATTAAAAATGTAAGAGTTTAGCAACCTAGCAACAATTACTATTTCTAATTCTGTACTTCAGCAATAGGTTTTAAAATGTAATTGAAAAGGGCACCATTTCAAATGTCAATGAAACTTAAAGTTACTGAGAATAAATCTTATAACAGTTTTATAAGACCAGTATTGAAAATATTATAAAAGTCTAATTAAAGTCATTAAAAAACTAAATAAATGAAGACATTCTCAACAGTGTTATATATAATACTCAGTATCAAAAATATATCAATTTTCCCAAATAAATCTATAAATATAATGCCATCCCAAACAAAATAACAACAGTAGTTTTTACTAGACTTTGACAAGCTGAATAAAAGGAATTTTATGAAAGAGTTATATGTCAACAATATCCAAGATTCCCTGAGGAAGAAAAACAAAATGAGAGGATTTAGATAAAAATGTTATTACAAAGTTGGAGTAATTAAGAGAGCACATCAATCAAGGGTAAACAATTAGACTAGTGAAACATGTTGAACATTCACACATACATGGCTTCACAGGTCTATGAAAAAATGAACAACCTTTAAATAAGAAGAATCTTTTAATTGTGACAACTGGTAATCAAATTAAAAAAAAATTAGCTTCACATTTTGAACTATTCAAAAATAATAATTCCTACTTACAGATGAAACTATCTTTAAAACTTTTAGAATAAAATAAATATTTCTGCCTTTGGCATAAGAATTTCTTAAATAAAACACAATCAAGGGCATTAATCATAGAAAAAAATAACATTGATAAATTACACTTAAAAAGTTCTGCTCACAAGATCATCAAGATAACAAAGATATATAAAGCCAGAACAAACCAGGAGTAGACATTCCCAAATAATTGACAAATTATCTACAAATATATTACTACAGAATATATAAACAATAATTCCAAGAAGAAGAAAGAAAACTCAATAGAAAAACTTGCAGATAGTTTGAACTGCCACATCAAAACAGAGGAAACCAAAATAGCCAATAACTGTACCCAACCTTGTAAAAATATTCAGCCTCATTAGTGACCAGGACAATATAAATTAAAACCTTTGAAACTGTTTGACACCCACTAGACTGGTAAATATTATAACCTAAGCAATAGCAAGTGTTAAAAAATATGATGATCCATGGAAAATCTTGCACCATGCTGACAGAAGCATAAAATGACACAACCGTTTAGAAAACAATTGGAATTTTTAAGAATTCAGTGTTCTCTAAATTCCACTAGTAGTGCATGTACATCACTAGCGAAACTTGAATATGTAACACCAGATGACATGTGGAACAAGTTCATAGCAGCAGATTTCTTTATAGATAGCAAATAAACCAGCAAGAGTAAACATACAAAAAAATCTGAGGATAACCCAAATGTCTGACAGGAAAATGGACACATACATTGCGACATGCTTACAAAAAGGCACTTTATATAGCAATTCAAATTAATAAAATGCAGCTGCTTGCAGCAACGTGTGAATTTTAGAAACATATTATTAATTGGGAAAAAAAAGCAAATCCAAGCAGGATACTAATTTTGTAAAGTACAAAGCAAACAAATTTGAACCACATATTTTATATGAAATATATTTGTGATGAATTTATTTTTAAAGGCCAGAAGCGTAAACACCATTGGTACAGATGATCATGGATATCTTAGACCATCACAAAAAATTTTACATTACATCAAAACAACCTGTTGAATACATTGAAAATAATGTAATACTGTTTCTCAATAAATATTTTTGTTTCAATATTTATTGGATGATGCAATTTAATAGATTGTAAAACTAATCAAAACCAGAGGCCAAAGACAAACCCTAAATTTCAATATAATAATGCATGAGGTGGTTTATCTATCAGATTATCAAAAAATAAAATAACCAAGATGAAAAGTATGCTTTTTTCCCCCTGAAGATTGATGGCTCTTTCTTGTACTTAAAATAATGGCTCTTAAAAACCGCAGTAGATTTGAGAGATGTTAAAGAAATATTGCCACACCACTTCTGATCTCAAAGAATAAAGTAATGGTGATGAAAATACCAAAAGGCAAAACACTTGTAAACCATGACCCCTAAAGCATGAACTGGGAGGTGATATAGGATACGTGGATTATGATTTAAAATTTTTGTTGCCTCCTGATTTTTTGGCATATGTTGATCTGTTACCACCTATACTGCTACCCTGGAGATTTTGTGAGCAAAACATGTATATTTTAATTGGTTGGTTTGACCTTGTAAAGTGTTGATTTGTTTTATGTGTTAAAGAATACAAACACCTCTAAAATCTAAGTGAGAATTTACCCCTGGAATAAACGGGATCAAAACATCAATCCGTCTATGTCTCTGTTCTTGTGCCAATCTAGCACCTCTTGTATTATCCTGGATAGAGCTGGAGCCCATTCTAAGTGAAGTATCACAAGAATGGAAAAACAAGCACCATATGTACTCACCATCAAATTGGTATTAACTGATCAACACTTATGTGCACATATAGTAGTAACATTCATTGGGTGTCAGGAGGTGGAAGGGGAGGAGGGGATGGGTATATTCACACCTAACAGGTGCGGTAAGCACCATCTGGGGGATGGACAGGCTTGAAGCTTTGACTCGGGTGGGGCAAAGGCAATATATGTAACCTAACATTTGTACCCCAGTAATATGCTGAAATAATAAAAAAAAAACCCAAAAAACAAAACCAAAAACCATCAATATGCTTCCCTCAATTTTGGGAAGCTAGTTGATATTGGGTAGATGCATTTTCAGTTTGGTTTCTGAAAAGTGAATTCCAGTGGCCAGATCAGTAGATGAAGTGAAGACACAGACCATGCCCTTCCTAACTCTTGTATAGTTATTAATATGAGTTAAAAGTACATCTTTTTTCATGTAACTGGATTTTTTAAGGCATGTAATATTGCTGTATATTTCTACTTAATTTGCATATTTGAAATGTGAATTATATGTAAGCAGATTAGAAAATAAGTCAGAACTAAGAGATATCACTTTACTGTGTATTTTCTATTCGTTGGCCTCTTAACTTCTCACACCCTTTCTACTCTTGTCCTTCTCAAACATACTTTGAGTTGGATGGCCAAGATCATCTTCTTAAAGCAGAAGTAGAACAGTTAGTATCTTGCTTCAATCACTCCTGCAACCCCTCCTTGCTCTCACAGTGGGGTCCCAACCCTCTCCTGACATGCCTGGTTCTCCCTCATTTCTTGCCACGTCCCCATCCCTCAATGGGATGCAGTCACCAAGGGCTTCAGTTCCCCCAAACTTTCCAAAACACCTACTCTGAAAGTTTATGAAGTTGTCCTCCTTTACTTCTTATGAATTATTTTTAATTGACCAATAAAAGTGGTATATATTTATGATGTACAAAACGATGTTTTGAAATATGTATCCATTGAGACACGGCTCAGTTGAGCTAATTAACACAGGTGTTACCTCTCATGCTTACTGTAGTTTTGTGCTGAGGACACTTACGATCTGCTCCCTTAGCAATTTTCAAGTGTACAATACATTGCTCACTCCACATATCCATCATATAGTCACCATGTTGTACAGTAGATCTCTTGATACTATTCCTTTTCTCTAACTGTAATTTTGTATCCTTTGGCCAACACTCTCCATTCCCCACCCGGCCCCACACCCAGCCGCTGGTAACCACTATTCTACTCTCTACTTTTGTGGGTTCAACTTTTTCAGATTCCTCGTGTAAGTGAGATTATGTGGTATTTGTCTTTCTGTGCCTGGCTTTTTTTTACTTCATATAATGTCCTTCAGATTTTTCCATGCTGTCAGAAAACAGGACTTCCTTCTTTTCTAAGTTTGAATAGTATTCCGTTAGGTATATACATTACATTTTCTTTATCAGATCACCTGACCATGGACACTTAGGCTGTTTGCATATCTTGGCTGTTGTGACTAATGCTGCTATCAACATGAGAATGCAGACATCTTTTTGACATTCTGATTTCATTTCCTTTGCGTATGTACCCAGTAGTGGGATTACTGGGTCATATAGCAGTTTTATTTTTAGCTAACTGAGGAATTGTCATTCAGTTTTCCATAATGGCTGTACTAATTTACATTCCCACTCATAGTGTGCAAGGGTTTTCTTCTCTCCAAAAAGCAAAAATGGACAAATGGGATGGTGTCAACATAAAAAGCTTCTGTATAAAAAAGGCAACAATAATGTAAAGAGACAACCCACAGAATGGGAGAAAACAGTTGCAAACCTTACATCTAATAAGGGGCTAATATAAAAAAATACATAAGGAACTCAAAAGAGTCCATAGAAAGAAAACAAATAACCTTATTTTAAAAATGGACGAAGACAGGAATAGACATTTCTCCAAAGAAGACAAACAAATGGCCAGCAAGTATATGAAAAGATGTTCAACATCACTGATTAGCAGGGAAATGCAAATTAAAATCACAATGGGGTAATGCCTTATACCTCCTAGAATGATTATCATCAAAAGAAAGAAAGATAACCCGTATCCGCACGTTTCACGACACTCATTCTGCCCACTTGCCACCCAGATTTCAGCTCAAACATCTCACGGACCGATCCCCTGTCCTCCCCCACTCCAGCCTCATTAGGCTTAACCCTGAGGTTCAAGCACCGATTACAGCTATGTGTTTATATAAATGCATGTTTGAATAAATTTTTCATAAATATGTAAGTTCTCTACAAGACAAAAAACCATATGAGGGCAAGGAATATCTCTGTCTTGTTCAACACAGTGCCTGTGTACTCACCAACTACCTGTACAATGAATCAATTAATTGTCTGAAAAATCTTAGAAAAATACTCATTTCTTTTACCAGAGCACAACTCAGCATACACACATCACTTGTTTATGAGACGTAGACGTAGCATCTTGTAAAATTCATAACTATAGGACAATTGTATCAGGAAGAATTTTGAAGTTTTTGAAATTTCTAATGTATGAATTCATTGTATTAATACTTTGGCCCCCAAATTCCTAACTCTTCAAAGTCTAGTAAGATTAGTCTTGAAAATCATTGAAATCTATTTTCTAGTCTACCAATCTCTCCAGATCTTCACTATTAACCAAAAGTAAACAATTCTTCCTATTTCTATATTTCTCTAACACTTAAGTATAAGGTTAGTGTGCAAATGGATATCTTCAATTATTAATCTCAAAAATCAGTGTTGCCACTAAAATAGGTGAAAATTTAATCATTTTAAAATTCATACATTTTTATCTATTGTTTTGAGTATTTTTGACTACAAAGATTACTTTAGGGAAGATGCATCAGACATGCCAATAGGACTACTTTCAAAAACAAAAATGAAAACAAAACTCAGTGAAGTTATTAATAAACAGCCAGCATTTGGGAAAGAGGAAAAATAGGTAAGGTGGCAATTGTAGGGTTAATGTATTTTGTTTTTCGGCTTTGAATGCAGACTTTCTGTTTGATTCACACTCTGACACTGTGTGTGTTTGTACGTGTGCACACACTGTGCGAGCACTTTTTCCCAGGTCAGATCATACTCAACTTACTCTGCTCAGGCTAAAAAGCCAAGACATCTTTCATACACCTAAAAAAAACACTGTTCTATTTTAAATGGGATGAAATAATTCATGGGCTTTCATTTCAAATACTCTGACACTGCTGAGGTGTTTAGAGGACTTTTCCTCTCTTTGTTCCTTATCATGCTGACAGAACAAGGAATTTGGTACAGTAGGTGACTAACCATCATTTTTGTCACCATTCCGCTTTGTAAATCTTTTTATCCAGCACATAAGAACATATCTTCTCTCTCAGGATTACTCATCATGGGAAAAAAAATCTATATGAACACTTCAACCTGTGAAATTTCCCTGTAAGAATTCACTTCATCAAATCCCAACAGGTGTCCTTTTAACTATTTCATAAAAACAAACAGTGGAAAGTAACGTCTATATCCCGCAAAAGGATCCAACAGTAAAGATAGGACTATGCTGCCTGAGTCTTCAGTATATATTAAAAAAATCATTTTTTGGTAGTAAAGCATAAGAGGAAAGAATAATTTGGGCACAAAAAGCAGTCAGATTATGACTTTCGTGTGATATTATTTTTGTTCAGTAGCCATGCTGTTATAAGAAAAAATCCATTTCTTTTAGTGTGTTTTGGGATGCAAACATACAGATAATTATCACATGAGTTTTATCTAGTTCTATTAACATTGATGTTTAAAAAATTATAGTTGTAGGTAATGTTGAATAATATCATAACCCAGTCTTGAATTAAAATCCATCCCTCAGGCATATGGTTAATTTAAAATATTGACATATATATTAAATGAAGTGTTCCAAAGTGAGATCTCCTTAAAATACTTAAGAATTTCCACCTCCAAACATTGATTTGGAAAGGTAAAATCCATAAACTAGAAGCATAACTGGAAAAGGTGAACGCAGTGTAAGAGTCTTGAAGTAATAAGGTTTCTGGCCAAAATTTTCTACTTTATTTTTGTCTATTTATGTCATTTTGAGCACATCTTCAAATTTTAATGATGGTATTGCTGCCCACTCCAAAAACCTTCACCAGGCTGATTTACAATTCCAAGTGTTCCCTGCCCATATTTATGTATTCACAATCCTATGTACACATTTTAAAAATTAAAGTTCCAAAGGTAAAAGATCTGTTATCTGATGATATAATATCTGTGGACACATTTTTATTAATCTTTATCTTATGGACACATAATAGATTCCTGCCTCTCAACATGATTTTTGAGATCTGGAGGTAGCCAGGAAGATTATGTGGAATAGACAGAAACCATTTCTATAAATGTAATTACCCTCACTGCCTGCCTACGATTATTTCAATTTCCCTTGGCTGTTTCTTTGATTAAGTCTTCACTCCCTAATGCATTGCACTTTGGGTTCCTATTATTCCCGGCTGTTTTGCTGATTCTTCCATGCTGCTGCTGAAAAGGCAGTGTGAGTACTGACTGTCCCAGAGACAGTGTGACATCCAGGAGCATCCTACTGGGAGTGGAAGTCGCTCCGAAGTCACGCGTGCAGCTTCCTAGTTGAAGAGGTTGAATCTGCTCTTGGTAAACAGTAAACCAAGCGCTCACTCCAATTGTCATTCCTGTTCCAATTGTCATTCCTGTTATTGTGTTATTTGTATTTCTTCCTAATCACAGAAGAACTTCTTAGATTTTATTTTCTTCTGTCAAATTACCTACAGGTATTTCTCAATCTTATTTTAACAAGACATAAAAACTTGTAAGATTTACTTCTTTAATTTTAATGGCGCTACCACCCAGAGAGAGCGAATCTACATATTGGAGTATTGTCAAAATATTTAAATTAAGAAAAATAATTATAACCATGTATAGTGGTATTCATTCATTCATTCATCCATCCATTCATTCAACAAACACATATTTGCTACCTTGGATGACACAGATGCTGTTTGGTTGTTTGGCCTGGTGGATTCAGGCTTAAAAGACATAGTTTCTAGTACCTTGTAGTCTTTTTCAAGCATTTGGACTGAACCAACCACTACAACACAGAGAGATAGGGGTTTAGAGTTGTGTGTACAGGGGTTAGGGTATGAACCGGAGCATGTCTCCATCCGGGGGACAGGGACATTTCCTAATGAAAGTTCTGCCTGAGCTCAGTCATGGGGAACAATTATGGCTTGGGGATAACTGAACAGAGAAGAAAAGGGCAGGGATGGGAAGAACTCGAGGTCCAGGAACACATATAGAAAGGCAGAGGTGTGAAGGAGCATGATGTATTCAGGGGATTTAAAATCCTTTTATGTGACTGATACATACAGTGAAAGTTGGGGGGTGCTGTAAGGCATGAAGGCAAGACCCTGGTCATAGAGACATGTCAGCACATGGGGTTTGAACAATTTATCTGCATATGTGTGTATTCAGATGTCCTTAAATTCTAGACAGATAGATGATAGATAAATAGACATCTAGTTAGCTAGATAATAAGTGATTAATAGATGATAGATTATAGGTAGATATAGATATTAATACACAGAGATGATAGATTCATGGTAGATGATAGGTAAATAGATCATGATGGATCAGTCCATCCATACATGATACATAGATAGGTAGGCAGGCAGATAGATGAAAGATAAGATGTACATGACATTGAGACTGTGTTCCTCCATGTCTCCATGCTGTAGTCTCTATTGTGTTGCTATTAAGCAATTCCAGTCAGTTGAAAATCCCTACCAGCACTCTGGGGAATCTAACTCAGTGAAGTGTTTATATGACCATAGGCTGGAGATTTTCAAGAACACATTAAAATATGGAACACCTTCTTGGATTATTACTTTTACTTGATAGTGCCAAAAATAACTTTTTAATAATTCTAAGGTTAAAACATAGAGATGCAAAATAAGGTTGGTAGAGGGATATGGGCAATGGTGTATTGGACTATTGGAAACCATCCTTTGGGGAAACATTTATTCCTTTCCACTATGGGGAATATTTGGAAGAAAGTGTTGGAGGAGATTTGCTTCTGAGCTCAGGCAGCCTCTTGCATTTCTCATCACTGTGGCTTCTTCTCATGGCAACTGGCCAGAGGCGTATTGTGGAGGGTCTCTGCCTGGTGCCGCTGCCTCCAAGTTCTAAGTGTACGGACCCCACCCTTTGCATTCACTGTGGAGCACATTCATCCATTCTCCTACACATCCATTTATTTGAAAAATTAGAAATAATCAATTAACATCAATAATGGTGGTGGTGGGAGTGGCTGTGTGGTCGAAGATGAATAGGTCTTGGTTCTGGCCAATAAGTTTAAGAACTTAACAGATGAAAATACTACTCAAAACAATGCTGTTCTGCCCAATCTATCTTTGTGAATGTTTAAAGCAAATATTTTTTTATTCAATGTAAACGTATGGACCTCATATCCATGTTCCCTTAGAAAGAAAAGAGGAGGAAAGGATTGAGAACAGTGTAGTTTGAATGTCTTTCCATCATCAACCATCCATCCATCCATCTATCCATCGATCCATCCATCCACTCATCCTCATCTCAAGTCCTTGGGAAGATACAATGAAGGTCTGCACCAGGTACTGCAGAAATACTGTGCTGTTATGTTATGTATATCAGAGTGCAACTTTCCCAAAGTATTTTTCTTTCTTTCTTTCTTGAACTCACAGAGCAACTGCTGGCATTTACTTACCTTCTGCACTAACAGTTCTCTCCTTGTTGGTTTTGAAATTAATTTTCGTTATCTTGACACAAAGACCCAAAATATGACTTTTTTTCCCATAAGAACAGATGGTGAGGAGGAAGCAGCCGTTACAATTTACCAAAAGGGGGGTGCTATATTTAAACAGCATATTAATACATGGTTATACAGCTGGACAGATTGTGTTCCTCGGAGAGAATGTTGCTGTTGCTTTTCTAAAATTTGCTGGTGCCGTCATAACACACTTAGTGGGAAAACATGGCAAAGGAGAAAGAAAGGAGAAAGTGAGGGAGGAAGAAAGGAAAAAAAGAGGGAAGGAAGGAAGGAAGGAAGGAAGGAAGGAAGGAAGGAAGGAAGGAAGGAAGGAAGGAAGGAAGGAGGGAATGAGGGGAGGGAGGGAAGGAGGGAGAAAGAGAAATAAAGGAGAAAGAAAAAAGAAAAACCTATAGTGGATAAAGAACAAATCTAGGGAAGGGTTTAAAGTGATCAAATTCTTCAAGCTGCCAAAGAAAGCATTATTGTTTATCTGATTCCTTAGAGTGAAAAAAAAAAAAAAGAGTATCTTTTAACTCATCAGCAAAGGAAAATATTTATAGTAAGGTTTTTTGTTTTTTTTTTTAATCTGTCTTCAATTTCTGCATTTTGGCAAGATCCGTATAAGGTGTCTATAGTAATGTCCTTCACTATCAGGCAGCAATTTTAAGCCATAGCAGAATTTAATAGTATACTGTACTGTGTTTTAGGGGGAATAGAAAACACTTATAGCTGAAGATTTGAACTATTGAGCAGAAAGGGAGGATTAAAAACCCTATTAAACATTTACAAATTTACCTTTAAATCTATTTCAACTTGTGTTATTTTAAGGATGATGTTTCAAACTGGTCATTTCTGTTGTGCTTTGCTGGAATTTAGCATGTCAGGTCATTCCTATAACCAACTCTTCCTAAAAATGCATCAAAACATGTCGACGTGCAACACTGTTAGTACTTCTCTTTGCCAAAATGCTGACCTATCAAGTTTCTAAGACAAGAGCATACCTGACAAGTTTAGAGCTTTATTTTCAATTAGCTTCTAGCTAAATCCTTTGATTTACATTTCATTTTAAATGAACTAGGCCTTAATGAGGTAGTAGATTATTTCTGTTTAAGAAAAACTGCCAGAGAGATTTTTGGAAAACTTTGTGTCTTCAGCTCAGAGAAGGAACAAACTCTGTCTGCAGATATTCTTGTTTCTGAAATCAGACATTGGGTGGTATTTTATATATATATATATATATATATACACACACATATATATATATATATAAAAATATGTCAAATGTGTAGTTACTTGATACCAAATGTTACTTTTTAAAACAATTTTATGTAAAAGTCATTTTTTTAACAAGAGACAAGTTATATTTAAGTCTTCCCAAAATGAAATGAAGCGAACAAATTTAAAGTTTACAATTTTAATCATAGCAAAGCTAACTCTATTGATTTAATCAATTCATTTAGAAGCAACAGAGATGTGACTGAACATTAAAAAATTTCCAAATGAAAATTGCTTTAATAAATGCAATCATGCCATTGTTTAATATGTAACATAGGAATGTTAGAAATATGCATTTCATTTATTAATACTTGTATTCATCTCTCCAATCAGTTGTACTTTTTAAATTTTTTACTCTGAATTTGAATAACTAATACATGTTACACAAGGATTTGTTACGTAAGCATACCAGTGTCCAAAGAACATTTCTAAAACACACATAACAGTCAATAAATATAGGACTTTTGAAAACGTTCTAGAAATATACTACATTTTAATGCATTTACCAAGCTGAAATATTTACAGAACGGCTTTCCGAGCCTCGCCATGCCTCTGCTGGAGAGCCACACTCTACAAATCGCTCAGATGGTGAGAATGCACAGGGAAGGGCTCAGTAATTTAATCTTGGTTAGTTTGCTTTGCATAATATTAATCAGAAATGTGTATGTAATTCCTTTCTCCAAGGGAGACAGATTTTTTTTTAATGGTCCATGATAAAGCTAGTTTTCATAGTGTGGCAACAAATGTTCCCCAAACTTGTCTGGTGAAATCAGCTATAGTTTGGGTATTCTCTGTGGCAGCTGCCTTCCATGGGGTGTCTTAGTATCGCACGTCACCATGAGGTGTGTTTTTACGGTTGCCCAGGAAGAGAGAGAGCAGGCTGGGAATCTGACCTTGGCAACTATTAACAAATGCACCCACCCGGCAATGACACTGGTCAGTTCCCCTCGCGTTTTGTTGGCGGAAGCAGGTTACATGGCCGTACCTACCACCAAAGGGACGGATGTTTACTCCTCTTGCATAGCAAAAGCAGAGGAAAACTACGTACCCAGGTCCAGAAGTTATGTCTGCCACAAAAAGGTTCAAAATTGAAGGAGAAACTAATATTCTAAGGAAAGGAAAGTTGGTTTCTCCTTCAATTTTAGGTCTGCCCCAAATAACTTTAATTCATGTAAGATGCAAATTAAGATGAAAACTAAATAAAATCAGTCATATTATGCTAATGGAAAATGTTTGTGTAATTACCTGAATTCCAAAGCCAATTTTTGTGGTCAATTAAGTCAAGGATATTGAATGGCAGATTTATTTTTTTTCTCATGTCTCCCATAGGTAATGCAGGTATCATCTCACTCTGTTTTTAACTCTTAAAAAGTTCCATAAATATCTGTAACTTTTGCATTCTGCGTACTGCTAAGTTAGATAGTAGTATACACAAAAGAACTAGACATAGAGTCTAGGAAATTCTAGGAAAACTTTATTAAGAAGTTTTGGATACCGCACATACATGATGGGAGCAAGTCAAAGAAATAGAAATTTTGCGATTGAAATTTCTTTCCTCTCTCCATATATTGTCATGCTTTCTAGCACCTGGTACCCTTCCTGTACCTAAAAGCAACAATTAGCTCATATTATCCACAATATAAATGACCTAAAAATTGATACCTGGGGTAGGAAATATTAATGTTTCTGGATTTGGCAGGAACTAGTCTTTGGAGAGACAGGTGATAAATGTAATTGTGTTCTTATCCTTGCCAATCATAGCAGGGGATCTTAAACTAGATAGAATATATGCTGGTGCATGGAATTGGCTTACTCAGCTGTGCACTCTGCTGAAGTTTCTAACAATTTTCTGCACAGCTGTGCTGAGTAAACTAATAAATTAACAGTATGTCCAATTTTTTTTTTTTTTTTGAGACAGAGTCTCACTCTGTTACCCAGGCTAGAGTGAGTGCTGTGGCGTCAGCCTAGCTCACAGCAACCTCAAACTCCTGGGCTTAAGCGATCCTACTGCCTTAGCCTCCCGAGTAGCTGGGACTACAGGCATGAGCCACCATGCCCGGCTAATTTTTTCTATATATATTTTTTTAGTTGGCCAGATGATTTCTTTCTATTTTTTAGTAGAGACGGGGTCTCGCTCTTGCTCAGGCTGGTCTCGAACTCCTGACCTTGAGCGATCCACCCGCCTCAGCCTCCCAGAGTGCTAGGATTACAGGCGTGAGCCACTGCACCCGGCCAACAGTATGTCCAATTTTTCTTTAAGAGCCTATTCCTCAAAGTTGTGTGTGTATATATTTTATATATATATACACACATGAATGAATCAGAATTATATCATTAGATTATGGTGGTCAGAATTGGTGTTCATAGAACACCAATTACATGATGCTTTTTACATGAAATGAATTGTGTTTCAATATTTATATGATTAATTAACACAAAACACCTAATGTCTCAAAGGACAGGGATTGCATGCTGGAACTGGAGAAGATTTGCCCATGCCTACATTTTACAGAGTGTGAATCTAGGACCTACTGTTGTATTATACATTTAAATCAATTTATATCAGGGCAAATAAAAGGCAGTGATGAAACAAGGTCTCCTCCTCCCTGGTCCACTGAGTTTGCTTCTCCACCATGTTTCCACGTGCCTTAGTGCTTTGTGCATAACATTAATGTAAAATGTTAAAATTCCTGTCCTGGTAACAGCAAACTGTAGCTTTATTTAGGAGCTAAATCAGCTCTTATGATATACTTTCACTTCAACAGCTAGAGAACGTTCTGATCCTCTGTTGCCAACTGCCTTTGTACAGTCTTGAAACTACCAGTGGATGACGTGGTTAGTTAGGGAAGCTGGTTATGGAAGTGGCTGAATCTGCATATCCTGCCCCCATCTCCCGTGGCTTCCTAGTAACCATGGGTCAGCTTCTGTGAAGTGCTGTCTCTCAAGGGAAAAATGAAATGGAAGCTGAAGATTCCTGGGAGAGGTGAAGAATGATGTGTGGGTAACTGCATCCAACGAAAGGAGTGACAAACCATTACATCATTTGTAGACAAATGGACTAGACACACCCTGAGACTAACTTTTCCCTGGTCTACCCCAAGGTTAGCGTTACCTAGTACTTCTGAAATACCAAGGCAGGATTTCCCGGTCATATCTGAAATCTTCCATTTCACAACCCTGCATAGAGTTTAGAAATATCTTTGTGGATAAAACTTTTATTAAAAATGCCCATTTCATGTATATCTGTTACTTTAATGGAGTCTTTTTAAAATTGTATTGGACTTCTGGGGCTTCCATAACAAAATATAACGGAGTAGGTGGCTTACACAACAGAAATTTATTGTCCACAGTTCTAAGGCTGGTCATCCAAGATCAAGGTTCTGCAGGTTTGGTTTCTCTTGGGGCCTCTCTCCTGGGCTTACAGATGGGCAGCTTCTCACTGTGACCTCACATAGTCCTTTCCTTGTGCGTGACATCCCTGATGTCTCTCCCTGGGTGTCCAAATTTTCTTTCTTTCTTTTTTTTTTTTGAGACAGAGTCTCACTCTGTTGCCCGGGCTAGAGTGCCGTGGCATCAGCCTTGCTCACAGCAACCTCAAACTCCTGGGCTCAAGCAATCCTTCTGCCTCAGCCTCCCGAGTAGCTGGGACTACAGGCATGCGCCACCAGGCCCAGCTAATTTTTTCTATATATTTTTAGTTGTCCAGCTAATTTCTTTATAGTTTTTTTTAGTAGAGACAGGGTCTTGCTCTTGCTCAGGCTGGTCTCAAACTCTGGAGCTCAAACAATCCACCTGCCTCAGCCTCCCAGAGTGCTAGGATTACAGGCGTGAGCCACTGTGCCCGGCCTCAAATTTTCTCTTCTTGTAAAGTCACTAGTCAGATTGGATTAGGGTCCCTCCCAAGGGCTGCATTTTTATTTATTTATTTGTCTGTTTGTTTGTTTGTTTGTTTTATTGATGGTGTCTTTTGCTGAACTGAGTTTTATTGTAATGTGTCTGATACATCAAACTTCCCCTTATGTTTTGTGATATTGGTATATAAACTCTTGTTTTACCTTTTGTAGTTCTGCATTCTCATATTTGGGCTTTGATACATCTGTAATTTACTTTTTCTTTATGATGCAAAGTATTACAGCTCTTTTCTATTGTGCTAACACCATGTGCTAACCAGTCTACCCTTCCCCTTGGAGGGGCAATGTCCCCTCCAGCATATACCAAGTTCACATATATTAATGAGGCTTTTTCCAGCTATTTCTTTATTTCATTATTGTATTTGCCCATCCCTGAACCATATCATACTCTCATAAGAACTGTAGCTTAATAAAATGTCTTGTTATCTGTAGGTAAGGGCCTCTTTTAACTCAATTACTTCCTTAAAGGCCCTATCTCCAAACAAAACCACCTTCGGAGGTACTGGGGTTAGTGCTTCAACATATGGATTCTGGGGGGACATAACGCAGCTTAATTAAAACCCTTAGTAGTGTCAAATCCTTATCAAGCCTTTACTATGAGCCAGATACTTTCTAAGTGCTTTTGTGGATGGGCTTATTTAATGATCACACCAATCTGTGAGATCATTATCATAATAGTCACTTCACAAAGAAAATGGAGCCCAGGGAGGTGGCAGGGACAAGGCTTGGGGCATCATGTATCAGTGGAAGAGCTTTCACTTTTGCCTCTGAGGATTTGGGAGTGACTGGGGAGTTCTGAGCAGACAGACTTGTGTTGGAAACAGATACTGGAGGTGTTATGTGGACAACCCCTAGGAAAGGATTTACAAGCCGGTTGAGAGATACAGTGGATGGGACAAGGCTGTGTTCTTTGGTGAGTCTTGGTGTGACTTTGGGAAGTATGCATAAGAGAGGCATCAAGTTGGAATCCAAGGTTTTCAGTCTGAGCACTGAACAAATGCATTGGCCTAGTCCTACTTATTTTGTGTTCCCGAGATGTCTCATCTGACATATCTAGTCCCATAACTGTGGTTCACAATCTCATCACCACTTAACCTGGGTGAATCATTCTGCCAGCGAAGGTGGCCCTGCCTGTTGTCTTTCCCCCACTCCAGAACAACAGGACGGGTCTTTCAGGTTACCTGCTAAAGCATAGCTCCCATGTGCCAGTCACAGGCCCTGTCTAGTTCACTTGCTCTCTGCAAAAAGCACACCTCAGACACAAAGCAGACTCATGCCCAGGACCTCAACTCTTGAGCGGTGTGTTTCACTTTCACACTATGTGCCCCCGACATTTACTGTCCCAGCTATCTGAAAGGGATTTATGTCACGATGAAATTAAACAATGCATTTAAAGCAAAGAACATGGTCCTATTTTGATTTTCATCAAAAGGCATAATGAAGCATGACTTTTAGATGCAAGATGTCTACTACCCTGGATCTTTTAAGGAAGAAAATAGCATGTTCAATAGCTGAATGCTTCTTTTTATTTTTAAACTTGGATCCAAGTAAATGGTTTAAAAGTTAGTTAAAACAATGATATCTTTGCTCATTATATCAAAAAACTGGGAACAGCTTAAAGTCCAGTGATAGCAAACTATTTAAATAAATGTGCAGATATATATAAAGGAGCACTTGGCAGACATCTCCAAACATGAAGCAGTGGTAGGTATGCCAATACAGACAGATGACATGAAAGCATTAGTAAATTTTTTTAAAAAAGTAAATAACAGTATAGATGGTAAAGTCCTGGGTAGGCTGTTTGTGTTAAGCAGGATGAAAAACAAAAACAAAACAGAACAATGCTAGTCACATTATTTTTGCAAAGAGATTAAGGATTAAGGGGCTATATACTTGCTTTTCATTCTACATTTTCTTTATTGTTTGAGGTTTTTTTCTCCTATATCACTTCTGTACCTGAATGAAGTAGTTAGTTAAAAAAAAGAAGATAACTAGAGTTTATATATTCACATTTAAAATTATATCCCATTTTGAGATTCCAAAGTTTCTAGTAGATGTCATTGCTGGCATTAAGTTTGAAAGAATTATGCAGTCAAATGTGTAGATCTCACAAATAGAGAAAAATATTGTAAAGATAAAGTGCTCATGGCAGAGTCAGAGGAAAGGATATTACACAAAATGATAGGTATTTTATTACTTCCTTTAGTCAGAACCATAAAAAAATGCATGTTTACATCTGACACATCCATTTATTCATTTTTTCCACAAGAAAAAATAAATGTAATAGCAGCCTCTTTCCTTACCCTGCAATTTGAATATTTTGAACTTGATAGTCTTGGCTGTCCCTTGGATTTATGATATGGTAGTCTCATGAATATCAACATTGACATAATAAAGCACAATTTTTAAAAAGCTCAAAAGCACAAGCCCACTTTTAAAACATGTATATATAAATATATTTTTGTTTGTTTATTAATTTTGCTTGGTTCATGAGCTCTCACTTTTGCACTCATTCATCTGGAAAGAACTCGTTGCTGAAACTGTAATGGGAAAACATACTATAAACCTCAGTCTGGGAATGGAGTAAATGCACAGGAAAATAAAAGGTACATAATCTTGAATAATGGGCATAACAGGATGCCATTCCGTAATGAAGAAATGTCAGAAAGAACACCTGTGTCAATGAAGGGAAGATGGAGTCCTATGACATTTATGGTGGATGTTGAAATTATTGACGACAGTGAGTTCTACAAAAAAGATATACTTTAGACGAGTACTACAAAATGCCATGAATTAATTTAACTGCTAAAGAAATATCAGAATTTAAATAAGAATGCTATGACTGAGAAGACATTATGATCAACTCAATGACCATCTGCTGGTGTCTAGAAATTAACCGTCAAGTTGAATTATTGGAGCCCCTTTCCCAAAGAAAAAGTGAGCCACAGTAAAAAAAAAAAAAACCCAAAAACATAGAATCTGGCAATGACCATGCTGTATTCTCTGGAGAAACCATGCTAGAGTCATCCTTCCTGGGGCTGAACAGTCAGAAACAGTTAGAATCTGTTCTGTCTTGTTCGGTTTCAAACTCACAATCTTGTATCGTGGTGTTGACATATGAGATATTCAAATGCATTTAATAATAACCCAGAATACTTGATGCACATTGTCATCAAGTCACTCATTCATTCATTACAAAAATATGGATTGGGTCTATTTATGCAATGTAGACCCTATGGCGGATGAGAAGATTATTAGCGTTCATAAAACAGAGAAAGACATGGGATTGGGGGAGAGAAGATTTGGGTTTATATCCCAGATTTGTCTTTTGGTAATAGGGGAAAGTGGGGAAAATTACTTTCTTTCCCTGACCTGAGGAATCCTAACATGTAAAATGGAAATAATATGATGAATATACAAAAAAGTTTGAGCACCTCTTAACTAATATGATATTTATAGAAGTTCTTTGTAGGTTTTGCACTTGTTATGCTCACTGTTAAATCTTTTATTGAAAATACCCTGTATATTTTAGTACAATAAAAATAGAATATAAAAAGTTCAAATTCCTGAGAGGAAACTAATTTTACAGAAATATAATTAAGATATTTTGATGAAATTATCACATTAAAATGATATAAAACTCTGCAACTGTCTGTCATGGTTAGATAGAACAAAATAAAACTTACATAACCAGAACTCAAAGTTGACCATACACTTGTGTTTAGCAGAGATTATCAAATTCGTATTCCACATAGACAGTGCCCGTACATTTTTGTTTGTGAGCCTGGACACTTGCTTAGATTATCAGAATCACGAGGGCAGAGCATGTCTTGTTTATCACTTTTTTCCCAATAGTGATTGAGATTTTAAGCAAGTGGAGATGTTCTAAAACAACCACAGTATGATTGAGCTTCCAAGGTTGGGAATAGCTTGCTAAGCTGCTTTCTTTCCCTATAGAACTGAAACCAAAGAAAACTATACAAATAAAGTTTGTATACTGCATGTGGTTTGCGGGCCAGTTATTTCTTTATCTCAATTTGATTATTGCAAAAAACCTACCCTGCCGTTGTAGTTATTATCTTCAATCCCAACGTGTGAATACTAAATCTAAGTGATATGGAGTGATTTCCTTAAGGTTATTTGGTAAATTCCTATGATCACCCTAACCCCAAAGCACTGCCAGTCTCATTCAGCTCTTTCCCTCCATAAGTGTAGTGAGAGCCAATGTGTCAGCACAGGAAACATTGTAGCATACAAAGTATAAATAAAGCACAGGAAACATTGTAGCATACAAAGTGTAAATAAAGCACAGGAAACATTGTAGCATACAAGTACAAAGTGTAAATAAAGATTTAAACTCTCTCTGAGGTTATCTAAAGGGAATCTATTCTTACATTTCTAATCTCTCAAGTTAGTCATGCTTCAAGAAAACACCGTTCATCGTCCTGGCCGATGCAAAATCATCAACTCGTGTTGCCTTTAAAAATAAGCCATGAGTGAGTGCAGGGTGGAGGGCAGAAGAAAGAAGCTGTTTAATGAATGGACACTCGCATCTACTATTAAGTAACTGTTGAAAGAAGTCTTTGGTAGCCATCCAGAGTTAAAACAATGATGGCAGTGTGTAGTTTTCAATACTTATTCTAATTCTGTGCTAGTATAACTGATATTCCCTTATTTCAAATCCTATTTAAGATTGTTTGCCTAAGTTTTCAATTTGTTGGGGTGAAGCCTAAGAAGCAACGCCCCGTTTATATTAGGCAAATGCTAAGAACAGTTAGTGTGTGTATGAGTGTGAGGATTTCTTTCTTTGTGGAAAGTACTTAATATGCGCACACACCAAAACTTGGTGTAACATGAAGATCAAGGGAAGTGAGACCCTACTGTCACTTAGAGACGGTGCCAGTTAAGGCTTTAGTCTAGGAAAGACTTGATAAAGGAACTTTTCAAGTTGCTACTGTAGGTAGGAGAAAACACTTCTCAGGGTGAATATGGTGTCCCCTGGTAACCTCCTTTAGCCTGTGACAATATAGGCCCCTGGGAACACAGAATGCATGTAAAGGGATGGTCTGTCCTTTGAAATTCTGTAGGCATTGCCAGGGCAGTCGCTCAGACTCTGCCATGTGAAATGTGGACAAGGCGTGGTGCTCCTTGTATTGGCAGACCTTCTCTTGTGCACTCTATAAATTACTTTTATAGAAAGTGCACTTAAAAATTGAGAGGGTATAAATGGTTTTCCCAGTAATTTAAAACAACTCAAATGTTAAGATAGGAAGAAGACATGCAAGTTATAATGTCGAGTTATTAGATCTTCTTATTGCTAAATGTCTCTTTGACTTTCAATTTCTAAACTTTCTCCTATAAAACAGTGTTTTGCAAAATAAGTTGGTCTACATGATTACACACATTTGGAAATACTAGGTAGAGGTTGGGTTGGGCAGGGATAGGTTATGCAATAAGAATACTATTCACCTATTCATTTATGCATTTATCTGTAACACATTTATTGTGTATGTCCTGCGTTAGAACTGAGGATACAGTAAAAATGACACACACACATAAACACATATATACTGCCTGATCCTTCTAGAAAATACTCTCTGCAGGGAGATACCTGTAAGTCAATAGAAAATCTCAACAGAGTGGTTTTCTGGATCATGATCAAGAAAGCTAAGGTGCTCTAGCTACATATTGGAAGGGCAGTTTCTTCATGGTGGGAGGTTCTCGAAACGCTTTTCATAGGAAGGAAATTGCAAGATTGGATCCGAGGCAAAGCTGCTAAGTGAGGAGGGTGACTATTCCAGGCAGATTTGAGAGTCTGGTCAAAGCGCTGGCAGTTGCTTTTTGCATGAAACTTTCTATCCTGAGTCTACCCAAGGGTACCATCACCCTTGGGTATTATTCCATGTTGAGCAAAGTTCCTCTGAACAGTTATAAAGGCTTCTTGCTGTGATTTGTGAAAACACATGTAAGAAAAAATGGTCGGTGGAGAAGACTAATTAACTAAAACAACAATAAACAAATTTTCTCTTAGGGAGAGTGAACATTACGTACACATTCCTGCAGGCATGCATACACACACACACATACACACACATCACTTCCATGGGCAATTAACATTCGCCAGTTATCCTTCTATTATTTGAGTAAAATGAAATGCATTTTTGAAAATATACATGCATATTAATATGCATCTCAATTTCTATGTTCACAGTTTAAAGTGTCATTTTAACAATTATTGGTAAGTTTGGTATTGCCCACCACATACAGAGAATACTGTGTTTTCAGAGGACAGTGTATAGAAATTCTTACCTTTAAAATGATCTTAAAGAACATAAACTCTCATCAATTTACATTACACATGTTTCATATAAAATAACAGTAATTGTTGATCTAGTTTTGGAAGATTAAAACAGAATTTTATAATGGAATTTGAATTTTCTCGAGTATATCCTTATAACATGAAACGTGTTCAGCACACCCACTCAGGGGCTGACTGGTGGCAGAAGCTCCCAAATGGAGCGTGAACAGGAGATAACAAGAAATGACTCTGAAAGTTGGCCCTCGACCACAATGACAACTTCTGAAAGGAGGTCCTGAGTAAATTCATCCCTGAGTTCCCAGAAAAAATGATCTTGTTGCAGAGATATACTTATCAATTGAAAATTAATTGTATTAAACTGATTTTCAAGATATGACTGAATTTTCTAGATTCCTAATGTCAGATTTTTCAATGAGAATTTTCTCTCTAAACACTTTGTTATGGATATTCTAATTTTCCTGTGTGTGTATCGAGAAATCAGACACTTGAATCAGTTGATTCAAACAATCATGAAAATAACACTATTTACAATACATTTAAGTAGATCTGGGGCTCAAGACTGTGACCTATTTAAAGGGTTCTGCTTCATAGCCCAAGATTCTTAGCAAAGGTGTGACTCAGCATCACAAATATCACCGATATGAAGTGGGAATTTGCCTGATAAACTCCCTCTGTTGATCTCAATGCTGTCTTCCTTTTGTCATTTCCTTTTATTTCCCCCCTACTGTTTTAGTCTGTTTTGTGCTGCTAGAGCAAAAAATAAAATAAAATAAAATAAAATAAATAAAATAAAATAAAATACCTGAAATACCTGAGACTCATTTATAAAGAACAGAAATTTATTTCTTAGGTTCTGGAGTCTGGGAAGTCCGAGATCAGAGCACTGGAAGGTTTTTTGTCTGTTAAGGGCTGCACTTAGCTTCCAAGGTGAAGCCTTGTTGCTGCCTCCTCTAGAGGAAAGGGTGCTGCATCCTCACATGGCAGAAGGCAAAGGACAAGACAAGGACAAACTCTCTGTCAATCTCATTCATGAGAAAGCAGCCCTTGTGGGAGCCCAATCACCTTGTATACATAGGCCTCACCTCTTAATGCTATCACATTAGCAACACCTGGGGTTTGGAGGGGACCCCCCCCACTTCAAACCATAACACCTACTGTGTTTATTATTGGTGTTCAATGTTACAGCATTGGTATTAAAAGTTTTCACAATATGGTACAGTGTTACCATATTTAGAATATTGAATATTGAATCTTTTCATTTTACATCACATGTTGTGAGTGGTATGAAGCTAATGTAAACTTTCACATTCTCACAAAATAAAGGTGATGTGCTTTACATAGCCCTAGAAAGGTTCATAGATAATGTAAGTTGAGGATGCATGAGTTTTTGTTGTATAGATCTTTCATTTCTGCTGATGTTTAAGCATTAGCAAGGTTGTGTAGCAAGAAAGAATTTGACATTTATAACTAAATTGTGGTTATAAATATACTTAAATTGGCAGAGACTTATTTTTTTTGGTCAAGAGATTATTTTTGAATTATAGCTATGACTAAATTTCAAAGTATTTTAATTTAAAGTATGTTTCAACTTTATGGGATTTTAATTTCACATCAGAGAATCTAAGTAAGTACATTTCTGTGTTAACCTTTTATAAGTGAGGCATAACATGTTACTTAAATACATAAATCATTCTTTTCTCTGTTAAACTATTGCCTCTTCGAAGGCAGTGACTCTGTAATCATTCTTATGTCTACTCAGTTCATGTCATGGTTCGTGTATTTTAGGTATCTAAACAATCACTTCGAGTTGTAATTAGCAAAAAAAAAAAAAACAAATAAATAAAGCAAACTCATCTGTGCGTGTGTGCGCACGTGCACACACACGCACACACACACACGCACACTCCAGAAACTCATTTGATTGTGTATTGTAAATATTTAGTAAACTTTAATATCTTATTTAAGACTCATTTTCTATTGAGTAATAGAAAGTTAAGTTTCTTAGGTATATCTGTGTGTGATGAGCACATGAAGGATATATATGTGCATATACATATATGTGCATATATATGCATTTACATGTGTTTATATACATACAAACACACACATAAATATGTTTGTATATAAATTATAAAAACATCCACATGTACATACATGCACCTATAGTTCACATTAATAAAGGGAGAGTTTTTAATGAACTTATGGAAACTTTGTGATTCAAATAATGAATGTATTTCACTGTTTCACTGGAATCATGAGGTTGAGTAAAGAAAGACAGTGTTTATCACTTTTGATTTTTTTTCGACATGACTTAGTTCCCATTTATTTTTTGATTTTTGCAGAGTTTCAAACCAGTAGGGGGGAAAGAAAACTATCTTTTCACATAAATTAATTAAATTTGCTACTCCCCTATTATCTTCAGAATCATTGTAACCAAACCCTGCCTGAAAATGGCAATGCAGAACAGAAAAGTAAGGTCTCAAAAGATTGTAAAAGTTATATAACTGGCACTAAAAAACCGAACCAGCTCATAATACAATAATAAGCCTTTTCCAAGCAGCCCGGGTATCCCGGGGCATGGAAGGAGGGCAGTGGGCAGCATCCTTTGGCCCCTGGCTAAGCACTGAGTCCTTTGGGATGATTTTCAACTCAGTAGTCACCTGACACCAAAGCAGGGTTTAATTCATAGGAAGAATTTCTCAGGGGCAATTTTTTTTATATAATAAAAGTTTGAGCATTACTTTTTTTATTTTTTAATAGTGGCAACTTACTTAAAAATTGCAGAAATAGAAAAGAGTTTAAACATCACCAAGTTGAGTATTATTTTACAACCGACATTTTTTTGTCATTTCAGCTTTGTTATCACACACAGTAGCAATACTCATTTTCCTGAACATATTTGAGTATGTTTTTCTGCCTCACATTTCTGAGCATAAGTGCCTTAAGAGCAGTGACCTCTTCTGAATGCCACCTAACGTTTAATGTCCAACTCAAATGCTACAATTTTCAGAATTCCCTTCCTCCCTCTGAACCTCTACTGCACTCTGGTTTTTCTTGCAGAACTTATCATGTTCTTGGTTTTAGTGCTGTGGATTGCAGTCTTGGCAACCTCCTTTGGTCGGTAGTTGCATTCTAGGGGCTGTACGGAAGCCCATGCACCTGGGGATGCCCCATTAGATGTCTCACGCCCTGTCGGTGTGAATGTTGGCATTCACCAGCCAAGGGATGTGATGGTGACAATGGATAGCTATGTAATTTCTAGCAAAATTAAAACATTCCTATGCTTTGTTAAAATATGAACCTTAGAGCCTTTTTTCTCTGTTGCAATGTCTCAGTAGATAGGATGTACTTTTTCTCTGTTGCAATGTCTCAGTAGATAGGATTTTATTTCTTAAATAAAATCACCTGTAAAAGATCTTAGACTTTTTATATAAAATATTTCATTAGAAGTTACTACTATAGAGTTTCCAAAATAGCATAATCTGATATTTAAACTTCTTATATTTATTGAGCAGGGCAGCGTTTGAGTAGCACTTTCTCTTTCTAGACGACGATGGTCAGTCTTCCTATGTCAATGAGCAAGAAAGAAAATGTATTCTGCAAGTTGAACAGAAACATCTTCATTGGAAAACAATTGATTTGAAGTAAATGAATGCCACCGTGTGTGTTCCAGTGCACACCGATTCTATCACCACGATGCTTTTTGCAAAGGGCTGCGCTATATTTGTAAGTTGCCCGTAAACACTGTCAACGGTATCTGCTGATGTGAGGAACAAGTTCTTAATTTGATATTAGCCCATGTTCTTGTAACCCTAATGTGCTAACATTCTATTTAGTTTTATAATTGTGGTCCTAGAGGGAGCTGCCTCAAAGTGCTCCTATGGAGAATACTCTACTTTCTTTTATAAAAACATTTTTATGCCCTGAGTTATCTTCCTGACTTCATCAGACGCCTGCTGAAGCACCACCTGTCTTTCTGGCATCTGAACACGATTTGAAGTGCTGGCTCTGCCTTTCCAGGGCAAATCTAGTGTACTCGATGACCAAGTGTCAACAGGTGTGGCTCCTGCACGGCACCGAACCAGGGACGGGGACTGGCAGGAGAGAAGGTCTACTTGTAAAAGAGATGACACTCGCAGTTTTATATAGACTCCCTGTGAAGATTCGCTCCTGCCTGGCACCTCTGGTTTGCTGAAAAGATCTAACCAACTTTGAAATAGGCAGGATGCCATCCTGACAGATGGGTCTCCGTGTGGCCGAGGTGCCAAGTATTCTATGCATCAAGTGTTTCTGCTAAAAGTTTGAGTCTCCGCCAGGAATATCCAAATGGATGTCTGTCTCCAAACCTGGACGTAATGTGTATTGCATGAGGCTCCTCCTAAATCCACTGCCGCTGGGCGTTAGTGTCCCCTGGTTTAAAGGTCTTAGGTGGGAAGTCTGGGGAACTGAGAACCCAGAGTTAAATTGGATACAAATGTCCTCCGGCTGTTTCTGCTCCGCCCTCTGCTGGAGAGCAAATCCAGGACACGGCAGAGCTTGCTGGCCATGTGCACTGGCTCAGCTCGTGGAAGTGCAGGAAGGAAACACATGCCATGCGGTCCTGAGGAAGGGAAGACATGTCGTTTCCTCTCTCTATTTGACAACTCAATATAAACACTCCAGCATCTAAAATATGCATCAGAATCTGTGATCGTTAGACTATATGTAATACATTTTTATCAACAAATAGCTTTTTATCATTACAATAAATCCGTGTGGGAAAATCTGCTTTTGCAGGGTGGGGTGGAGAGGGGTTATGTCTGTGAATGGAAGTGTTTGTGTTAGATTTCTCTCTCTCTCTCTCTCTCTCTCTCTCCCCCTATATATATATATATGTGTATATATATATACACATATATATACATATATAAATCTGGTGTCTATTACATATAAAATGAGTATATATGTATTTCTCATATATATAGTGATAAGCATACAGATTCCATTTTCTTCCTTCTGTAGCCACAGTCTGTAAGAATCGACTTGGCAACACCTCGTTAGAGATGAAAACCTGAATGTGCCTTTAGAATGTTTGTCAAAATGAAGCACAATGGCTATTGCCCGGTAATTTGACATGAAACTGAAGTAAATCATTGTCATCTTTGGATAAAACACTCTTTTCCTATTTTCTGTGACTTGGAAATACTCTGTGCCCCTCTTGTGTCTTGGGCAATGGGTCAAAGTCATGAGTGTCTGTGGGCCTTGTTGCGGCATTTCCCTTATTAAATGGCTACTGTGTGCAAACTTACGTAGGCAGTTACATAAACTGAGAAAACATATTATGCCTTTCAGTATGAATATATCCAATTTTTATTGATTCTTGCCTTTGCAGAGTTCATTGTTAGGAATTAGTGTCTAAATAGAGGAACTGCTAGAAAATTTGTAAAAGTAAAGGAGATCCATTTCTATTTTTCAGTATTTTAAATGAAATATTTCCCTTCCCTCCCACTCCACACATTCATAGGCATCACTCTGTAGATTTCTAACAGAAATTATCAGATCTGTAATATGATAGAGTCTCATAATTTTTTTTTTTTTTTTTTTTGCTTTCTGTGTATGTTATAGGAAGAAACTATTCAGGAAATTCAACTCAAATTAATTATCCATAGGTTTAGAGTCTTTCTGTCTGTCTGCCTAATTTAAGTATAGTATGGCCATTTTTCTCTTCAGAAAATGTTTTTTAAGAAAATGCAGCATCACACCTAATCGATGGAATAATTATCACGGGATTTATAGTTTAAAACTTAATTGGATACAATTAATTAGAGCCCTCTCTTTATAGATCCCTTTAATAATCACGTTAATTAAGAAAGAGGCACAGTAATTGGGTTCTAGCCAAACCATAACATCACTTAAAGCTGCTGACCGGAGCAGCTCCTCTCATTATGAAGCCCCAAAGAAAGTGTTGGGAAGGCTGGCGTGCAATCTGGCAGCGTGTGCTGACCTCTGGTAACACGTGGCTGGTTTCCTGGCTAACGGATTTGTCAATGGTTCTTCCCAAGATTAATTACAGTCATGAAAAGTATGAAAATTGAATCCTAATCTGCAGAATACATCTGGTGGACATGCAACTCAGCCTTGGCCAAGCCATAAATGCTGCAAAACATATGGGTTGTAGAATTACTAAACGAGCTGTCAATGCATGTATCAAAGACATGCCCGAGTCGAGCTCTTTGAGGGCAGAGCTTTTGTTTCGAATAAGGTTCTGGGGTGGTTTCCATTCTCTATTTCATGCTGACAGCTCAGTAGAGAGAGAGTATTGTCTGTCCAGGCACTATATTAGTCATTGGGAAAACAATAAAGGAAAAGAAATGGTCCTACCCAGCGGAAGCATTTCTCGTAAGGGAGGTGAGGCTGTAAACACATATTGACGGGGATTGCAATGACAGGCAACAAGTGCAGCAATAGAACTCACACATCTGTGGCATTCAAGAAAAGGAAACAACTAATTTTATCTGAGGGACTTAAGGACGCCTCTCAAAGAAATGCTATTTGCAAAACCCACTGTCTTCTACCTGTACTGAGCTGTCTGTCTACTCTTTGCTTTGCTCTTCTCTCCGTCACAGTTATTTTTAAATTAGCTGGTATTTTATGTCATTTGGCCTTTAAGACTTTCAAACTAATTGAAAGTCAGCAGCGGTTATCCTGTTTATTTTGGACAGGAAAAAAAAAATGCTAAACTGTTTGGTACTTGACCTAAGTATAGCAGGTACTTAGCAAGGAAGCAAAGAAAACTTGAGCTAAAATAGCAAGGAAGGCTTAGGAGTGTGCCATTTCCAGACTCCCACGGTGACGTCACTGAACGTGGGAATCAGAGGAGCTGAGAGCCGTCTGCTTTGAAGGCTCCAGCAACTTGTTCATTGTGTGGAGTTTTCTAGAAACACTCTCCTCCTGTTCTCACCCCCATTCCTTATTAAGTGTTTTCTATTGTGGCGCTTACCTACCTCCACAGCATTTACTCCTGTAAAAAAAATAGCAGGAAACTATATCATAATTTGATGAATTCTTCCCTCTTGTTTTATTCGACTATGATTCCTACAATGCCATTTAACACAATAGATTGTGTCTGTGTGTTCTTGCCAATGATGTCAGTGTTAGCTCCAAAAGCCTCTACCTTGCTCAGTGAGAGGACTTATCTAATTTTAAACATTGTCTTTTATTTTTTCTTTGAAGTTATGTTGAGTATTAGAAAAGTGCAGGTTCTGAAATTGGAAAGAACTGGAATTTAGGCTTTTTTTCCCCCCTTACTATGTAATTTCTGGCAAGTGTGTTAATTTCTCTGAGCCTCAATTTCCTCTCTAAAATCTATTAAAAAGAAAAAACTAACTGCATATTGGATGTGAATTATGGATTTTAGAGGGGAATATTTAACAGAGACTGGGCACATTTTAGGCACTCGAAAATGATAAACATATTCATTTGTATTGTTGACTTATTACTTTTCCCCTCCTCAAGAAAGTGTTTCTTTTATTGAATCAGGACACAGCAAATCTTCAAATATCTTTAGAAATTAACTGACTCAAAATAAAGTAGAATTGTTTGGTCTGTAAGATTCATTTATGTCAGTATTCTGAATAATGGTAATATCTACCATATATTGATAAAGTGACATGTGTGTGGCACTAGGCATATTGCCATACATGCAGTGTTCTCTTCTAATCACCACAACAGCCTTACGCTTGAGTAGGGTCAGAGTCCTCATCGCACATCTGAGAAACGGTATAGCTAGGAGATGATGCATTTCCCATTCCATGTCAAAGTCTGTGCTCTGCTCAAAACACTGCACTGACACTTTTTTAAAGAAAATGTGAAAAGTAAGAAATTATAAATGCTTGCTTCTGTTTCTCAAATTGGAGTATGGTAAAAGTATAACATTGTGTATCAATGTTTAGGAAACCATTGAAATATCTTAAGTGCTCTAAAAAATAGTTCAATGTTGGTGTGCTGTCTGAATAGGGAAATGGTTAGATAACCCTGACTGCTCAAAAATTAGTTTATTTTTCCACATTTATCTATTTATCTTTCTTTCTAGATATATATATCTTATTTATTTATAGCTTTATATGATAGTTAATTTAAAACTTTTAAAAAATTCCAGGTCTATGGTTATATCTATTCTTCAGCTAAAGCCATGTGCCTGTATGCAATTCACATTCAATAAATTTCAATTTAATTTTAAGCTTAAAACTCATGTATCAAGGATTGTTAATTTCATTTACTTGTAATATGACTCTATATGTATGGGCAATGACCGTGAGGTATGAGATGCCCCAAGTGTGGAGCTAGAGGTGCGAGTAGTGTGCAGGGCTGTGATGCTAACAGGTTAGGCCTGGGTACCCGGAACTTGTCATTTTATCTGTCAGACAAGGAGCTATGGTGAAACCACCTGTGGACGTCCTCACTCACCCTGGGGTTCTCTGATGCCATGATGTCAGGACGACACTGTTCAAATGTTGGTACCCTGAGGATTAACTTCTGGATTACTGAATGTACAAAGGGTTATAGAAAGAAGACAAAGGGAATGTATACTTCTTCTGGTGGAGAAAGTGTTCTGGGTGGGGCTTAAAATAGCGCCGACTAAACGGTGTTGCCATAAAATACTTGAGCTGAGCAATTTCCCTGATGAACTTGTCATAAGCCTCAGAGAGGGTACAGTCAAATTTACTGGGAGAGAAATGAGAAGACACAATGAGATTTAACAACTGATTCCAATTTAGGAGTGAATTTGGGTGGAGCCTTCTGTGTTGCGTTAGAGCCCCAGGAAGAAATTCGCTGCATAGTTGGCCAGCCGCGTGCTAGTATTGATTCTGTTTCAGGGTAGTTATAGGAACTTGTTATTTCAGCCCATTTATACAGACTTCGAAGGATTTATTTAATATATAAATTATATAAACAATTCCTCAAAGGAACTCAAAATGCTTCTTTCAGGAGGGCGCTGAGATCCCTGGAGGCAGTGAAAGGGCAGGTGTTCGTAGGAAAGGTTTGCACCAACTTGATATTAAGGAAAAGTACTAAGGAATGCTGATAACACTAAGGTATAGGCCTACACATTCATCACATAATATTGTGAAATATATTCCTGGGACCAGGATACACATGCTGTGTCAGAGGCCAAGGGAATTATCTAATGTATTTGTGGAACAACCAACAGAATGTTCCCCAGTGACTTCAAAAACAATTGTATCCTTCCGTGTATGTTACGTTTTTCTCTCAGCACTTGATGCAGCGCTTTATCCAGACTTAAAGACAGAAAAGATAATTTTGACAGGTTTATAAAGGTCATTTTAAACTGATAGAGCAGACAGAATTTGAGGAAAAGCAACAATCTTTATGCGTTTATCAATCAGATGAATATATTTTCCCACGTTATAAAGAAAGTATTTCGTGTACGGTAACACAGTCGATCATTACCTACTTTATTAATTTTCTAACTGCTTTCACAGAAAATCTTCAAAGACAATTGCATTGGACTGAATGTTTGTGTCCCCCCCCCAAAAAAATTTATATGTTAAAACTTAATCCCCAAAGTGATGGTATTTGGACTTGGGAATTTTGGGAAGACATTTAAGTCATAAGGGTGCAAACCTGATGAATGGAATTAGTGTCTTTATTTAAAAAAAGGCTCAAGAGACATCCTTCTCCCCTTTCCCTATGTGAAGACAGAGAGAGAAGATGCCTTCTATAAACCAGCAATGAGCGCTCACCAGACATCATGTTAATCTTGAAATTCCCAGCCTCCAGAACTGTAAGAAATAAATTTCAGTTGTTTATAAGCCACCCAGTCTATGGCACTTTGTATAGCAACCTGAATCTACTAAGACACATCAATATTGACAGAAAATCCTATTACATTTTATAAATCAAGATATATATGATGACTGTTCACTACAGTGAGACAGTCCAGTGGAAATGTAAATAGTGGTATTTCCCAAGATGAGTAAATTTTCATCCTATATAGCACAGTGTATGTGTATACGTACATCCATATATATTTCAAATTATGTTCTGCAGCATTACAACTGATATGGGAATTTGGAGAATACCGTAATTAGGATTTAGTCTTAAGTAGTATCTGCATTTATGAGTTATAGAAGGTGCAGGAGTTAAGAATTCAATGGTCTATGAATTATTCAGCTAAACTGAAACAGTTCAAACAATTCATAAAGTTTAGAAAAGGATGTATTAAAAAATAAAATCATCCATGGGACTTCAGTTTCAGTTTGTCATGTAAAAGACTTAGAAGTCATCACTTCCATCCTCACAACAAGAAAAGGCTAGACAAACCAAAAATCCTTGGACCCATCAGAGAACTGAGGGAAGTTACACATTGCCGATATCAGAAATGAAAGGAGTCATCATTTCTGATCACATGGACACCAAGTTGGATACAAAAGGAATACTGTGAATGACTCTATGTTCACAAATTTGATCATTCTGGTGAAACAGACCAAATCCTTAAAAGATATAATCTACTGAAACTCACACAAGGATAAGTATGCAAACAGAATAGCCCCATTTATCTATTACACAACTTGAATAAACAATTAATAAGCTTCCAAAATTAGCCTCAACAATATAAAATTTGCATTGATCTTAGGTAAGAAGAAAACAAGTCTCCTGGACTCTTGAAAATTATCCATGGTTTCTCACATGGGCTGGTTTTATCTGTGAATGAACAGAAGTAAGATTAATGGCAAAACCAGAATATATTTGCTGATAGCTCTCATGCAAGTAGGTGTGATGGAACATAGATGAATAGACATCTAATCTTATTTTCCCTCCTTACAGCTAAAAGTTGATTTAACACCACAAAATTTAAGGAATGGATTATGCAGGCATCCGAGGCATGTAATATAACCTGTAACTTTGAGGTGCCAGGTTTAAAATTTAATTTAAAAAGATTTTTGATGATGTCATCCACTAAGCACTGCAATGTCTATTTCAGGTGTGTTAGGAAATATCGATATCTGCATCTCTACCAAAGGAGGAAGGAAGTAAACTGTGAATTCATGCCTTACAAGAGTAGTTGTATGGGCCATATTCTGGGTTAGCAAACATGAAAGGGTAACAAAGGACTCACAGTAACAAATACCTTATATTAAGTAATAGGAAGCTATTATATGTTCCTCAAAAGAAAAGTGATTATTTACAATATGACATTCCCAAATGACATTCCATTTCCTGTGAGAGAATCCATGCCTTTTTACCTGGGTCATGACCTTACTTTTATTTTCTAATAACTGTTTGCAACTCATCCTTTTGAGAAAAAAATCATTGTTAATTTTTTGATGGCTGCAGATACCATTAAAAACATTACCCTGTTTAATTCTAGAATAGTAAGAGAACTGTGAGGTTAGGATTGTTATAGTATTTATTTTACAGGTGAAGATTCTAAGGTTTGGAGTAGTTATATATCTTGCCCAGTGTAATATTTGCCATAATTGGTGCTTGAGGGATTTGAACTTAAGTGCACATATAGTAATAACATTCATCGGGTGTCAGGCAGATGCGAGGGGGAAGAGGGGATGGTATACTCACACCTAATAGGTGCGGTGCGCACCATCTGGGGGATGGACACCCTTGAAGCTCTGACTCAGGTGGGGCAAGGGCAATATATGTAACCTAAACATTTGTACCCCTGTAATATGCTGAAATAAAAAAAAATTTAAAAATGCAGAGTAAAAAAAAATTAATGGGATATCAGGTAATTTTTCCTTCAGAGAATTAGGGACATTAGAGAGTAGAACTAAATAATGTGAGATCCATTTAAGAATTTCTAACGCAGAGGGTGGGAGTCTTCCACTATGTGTATCTATATATTTATAAATCTCGATATTTCTCTGTATCTATCTAATTGATAGTATAATGAGAAGAAAGTATAGCCTTTATGGTATTCTTGGATGGAGTAGTGAAATAAAGTGTTATCCATTAGACTCGGGGCACCCTAAAGTTCAGCAAATTACTGAACATAACTGGATAATGTGTTACATGTAGGTGAAATAAAACATGAATCAAAATCACAGATGAGATATCAAATATAACTTTTTTGCAGAGATGTATTCGAATAGTACTCCCAGGACTTCATTCCTTATGACATTTAAAAGCTGGGTGTATAGCGCACTAAAAATACACTACAGGGAACAATCCTATGCCGGCAGAAAAATGTTCGAGAGCTTCAAAAGGTCCCTGCTATTTTTAATTTCCACTCTCACACTACCTTAGAGTGGGTAATACCTTTGCAAATTCTACTATGTTGATTGAAGCGGTGGCAAAGTTTCTTGGCCCAGAGAAGAATCAGACAATATTCCAGAAAATAGGGTGCATGCTCTTGATCATTAGAAAGTAAATGTTTCCAGTAAGGAAGGCGGCAATTTTAAGATAATGGTTGATATGGATTTTAATGTCAGACTTTCTGTTACCTGTTACTGTAACTATCAAAAATAATTGCAGACGTTTTTATGTGTAAAATATAATTTTGTCTCTAGAAATGTTACATTAAGACCACATTTACCAAGTGCTTCTGTTTTATTCTAGTCTCCCCCAGTGCAATAGTGGATGCACCACACAGGTGAACTCCTGGTGGACTTACACACTGGAGGGTCCATGGTTCACACATGTTTGTTTAATGACGTTCTCCTGCTCACTGCATGTGCCCACAGAGAGGCTTGCCTCTGAGTCAGGACAACTGGGCTCCCTCCATCCGATGTTCGCATTTGGGCATGGCCCTTACCTCTTCAAATAATCAGCTTTTAATTCGTAACATGGAGGTTATTTCTTCTTTGCCAGAGAATTGTGAAAGAGATAAAAATCTAAAACTCCTTTAGATTTTTGCAAGCTTTTTGCATGCTGCTAGCATAAATCATTATAGATGTAAGAAATTGTTGTTGTGTGTGAAATACATTCACTGTGCATGCATTGTTTATAAAACTGACGGTTTAAAATTGATCGGGGATTGGACCTTGCTATTATGGTTCATTTTAATGGATTGCTAACTGGAGGGATTTGACCAGAGTTCAGAGGTTGGAAGGACAAGCATCATACGGGATTGGGCCCTTCACATGGTTCTTCCTCATGCAATGTCCCTTTTCCAATCTTACCACCATGCCAGTCCTCCAATGGGTCATTATAAAACAACTTATTAAAATACAAAATGATGCAAAATGATTTTACTCTTTCTGGGAACATTTATTTGAATTTTGATAGCACATTAATAGGCTAGAGGAAATGTTTTCCTACCAGAGGCGTTTGTACAGCTTAATGTGCTCACACAAGGGGATGGGACGTGCTTCTTGGCTATTTAAACTGGAAGAGTCTGTGTGACTCCGGGTCCCACTGCTGAGAAGACTCAGATGCCTTCTCTTTTTACGTTCTCCGTCCTGGAGCTCTGACTGCTTTGTGGGTTTTGCTCATTAGATCTGTAGGGGCTCTGTAGCCTCTTTTAGAACAAATATTTAGTCCTGCATAACTTGCTTTAAGGAGAAGTTTCTAATCAAAGTTTGCTGCGCAATGTATTGGCATGTCACAAGCTGATGTTTACAATTATTTTTACTTGCCACCAGATAGACAACATACTGCTAAATAAATATGTCTCCTGTTTGAGGATTTGTGCAATTTTAAACAAAATAGTTCATAAATAAAGATACCCATTCCTACAATTGGTGTGTGCTTTAGCGTGATACCATTCTCAAGGGGAAAAAACATCACTAGACTACTTGGACATCGCTTTAAACACCTGAAGCTTCATGAATTAAAACCAAAGACGTACGTTTAAGAGCTATGAGTCAAAGATGGTAATTGTATCCATAAATGGAAACGAAAAGGTCAGCTGAAATCCACTGCAGGGAATCAGGATGATACACTAAACCAGGCTGCAGGTGCTGTGATGGTCAGAGAAAGGAAATGTTTTTAAATTCAATCACGAGCGTTCCTGAGGGAAGATTGCATTAAAACCCAAGTAGGTCTGGAGTGATGGCGAGATCCGCATTCCAGGTCCTCACTCAAGTCATGGCATTAGTCTGCCCGTCTCTTCAGGAGGGAGGCATTTCAAATCACGGCAGCAGTTTTACAGAGTAGATAATTATGGCAAGTTATGAATGACAGAAATTACTGCAGCTACAATTTTCTTCTTTTTGCCTTTGCTGGCTGTTTTGTATCCATTACGGTTTCTTTTTATAGCCTCCTAAGTTATCTGCAGTTAATTAACATCAATAAATGACTGAAAATGTTATATAGTACTTTGATTGCATTTTTATCTTTTTTGTTTCTTTCTTTAGCAAACTATCACTCCTAATGTGTTAGTGACTGTTAACATGGAAATTAAAATGATTCTTGGCATTGTTTTTTTTAACATAACTTACAATTTTGGATCTTTCGTTTCAATTTACATGACTTAGAGATATATATTTTAAAGATATTGATAGATGCTATTCAAAATACTATGTGGGTGGCTATAGACTTTCATACACTAACCTCATTTAGCATTAATTTCCATGATAATATAAGCAAAAGTGTGTGTGCGCATATATATATATTGGCAACAGAATCTCACTCTCTTGCCCTGGCTAGAGTGCAGTGGCATCATCACAGCTCACTGCAACCTCCAACTCCTGGGCTCAAGGGATCTTCCTGCCTTAGCCTCCCAAGTAGCTTGGACTACAGGCCCTCACCACCACACCTTGCTAATTTTTTCTATTTTTAGTAGAGATGGGGTCTCACTCTTGCTTAGGCTGGTCTCGAACTTCTGAGCTCAAGTGATCCTCCCACCTTGGCCTCCCAGAGTGCTAGAGTTATAGACATGAGCCATGACACCTGGTCTCTAGGCCCTTTTGAATAGAATTTTTTTTTTTTTGATAGGAGAGTTGGTTGTTGACATTTTGTTTAAGTGGGTCATATTTTCACATGACAATTGTTTTTGAAATTTAGATACCATTTAATATTTTTCTCAATAAGTGATATTTTTGTTTGGTTGTTTGATGTGGGTCACAATCTAGTCTTGTATCTTAATTTTCTCTAATTTATAATTTTTGGAAGGTCATTACAATCACTTAAATGCCACTAGAAGATGCTTGATTTTGAAATTTTCTTATGAGCATCATTCCTTAACTAATAGTGCATTCCAATTTTATTTTCATAAAAATACATTAAGAATAAAATAATTGTTATTATTTTCTGTATTATTCAAGCTAGTGGAATCACCAAGGAATCCATTTTTTCCCCTCTCTGTCTCCGCATCTCTCACTCTTTTTTTCTTTTTTCTTTCTCTATTTCTGTATCAGCAATAACACTAGGTTATTGTATTTAAAGTATTTTTGCACTTACTGCCAGAAGTTACTTGTATCACTTGTTAAATGGACAACAGTGACAACAAAAATTGCATCCTGTATTCTTTAAGTATTCAAATTGTGTGCATGTGTATACTGGTTGTAGAAATATGTGTAATAAAAAAGAACTGAAGACAAAATAAGTGTCCAACAGTAGAGCAAAGGCAGATTTGTGTCAATGGAATACTGTATGGCTCTATATATCTGATATGGGACAGATGTCAAGCTTTATGCTTATATGTAAGATGATATGTGCTAAATGTTTATGGTAGTCTATTGCTTGCATAAAAATATACATGTAATATGTATGTATGGATGGAAAGACAAAAATGTAAGTGAAAATTAAAATTAAAATGTGTATATATGCATAAGAAGATAACACATGAAGCTAGTACCTGTGTTTACTGCCTGGCCAGTTAAGCTACAGGGATCAGAGGTAGACACATTTTCCATTTATATCTTTTGATATATGTTAAATTGTGTATCATGTTCCTATATTACCTATTCAAAAGTAAATTGGTTAAATAGTGTAAACGTCACAAAGGTTATAAAGAGGTAAAATATACCTGGAATATTGCAATGGTCAAAGGATGGTAATAGTCATGGCACCATGGCATTTATTGATTCAAAGAAGTTGTTAAAACTTAAGTGTTTCCTATAAAATGTGACACTAAGGTGCTATTTGCTTTGACAATCACAATAAATTTTCCCTTTATTCCTGAAAAGATAATAGAATATATTCCTTTTTAACAAACTTCATCTATATATAGTTTATATGTGGAAAACAGATGAAGATCAAATATACTCGTGTGTGTATTATGTGTGTGTATGTGTATGCATAGGTTCACATAGACATACTGTGTTTGAATCAGATCTGTGTTTCCTTGCTTGGGTCTCTTAAGTGATGTTCAAAGTTGACCCTGTGGCTTTTGTATTTCACCTTTTCTTGAAAAGAGCAGCATGTGGCCAACAATCCTTTTACTATGTTTAGGTAAAATAGAAGTGTCCTCATGGCTAGTATGAAGTATAATACTACTTAAACAGATTTATCTGATTTATCTGAGAATATGCAATCAGCACTGTGATTCTCAACAAGGAAGGTTGTGATTCTCAACCTCTTCCTGTCATTTATTCACCATCCTGTATGCAATACAGATGCTGCTAGCAGGTATATAGCGCTGGTTGCATTTTTAAAAAATTACAAAGAGATTTGTGAGCACCCTAGATTTAACTTACTAATGTCATGTGGGGAGAAAAGCTAATAAAGTATCCAGGAACATATAGAAATAACTGACTTTTCCTCTCCCTTCTTTTGGTGAGGAGATCATAAGAATTTTTACAGAGGTCCTTTTAAGCTAACAAAGACGAAGGAAAGTAATTGATGTAGCTTTACTTAGACAATTCTCAACTATCCATTGAATTCTATGAAAACTCAAATAATGGAAGAGTCAATGAACTGATTTCAAGTACAGAAATCTATACTACAATGGTCTTCTATAGATTACTACACTTCTAACACTATTATATTTGAAATTTTCTGTTCAGAGCATGTAAGTGAAGATAAAAAAGCATATCAAAAAACATACAAGGACGTTTTTGTTTTCTAGAGGTTAAAAGGATAACTTTTGAGAAACAGTTTGAAATATAGTTGTTCTTACAAAATAAAATAGATTGATCGATCAACTTTTGGTTTAAAAAATTGTGTATTAGCTCAAATGATACTGTGAAAGTACAATTTCTATATAATATGGATGAGTACATACTATTGCCCCAAATAATAACTTGAATTGCCTCAATTCTATGTGATCACATGTAGCTTTATATTTTAAACATCAACATTCTTCATTTCTTTTCAAATAATCTAGTGAACCATTCATTTATTCAGATGTATTTATTAAGGGCTTTCCATGTGGCAGGCACCATGCTGGACACTTAGGGTACAGTGGTGAACAACAAGGAAGATAGCGCCTGCCCTCAGGGCACCTGTGCTCTACTGAGGCACCTGTGCATCGCACACAAAAGTCAGTGAATTCGGTTCAGAGAATGTGATCCCGAGCTGAAAGGATGAATTAACTCGGCGAGTGGCAGAAACAGAGCACCCAACAGCACTTCCAAAGGCCCTTTAACAACCGAGAGTGTGGCGAGTGCAGGAACTGGACCCCGAGGCTGGGGCGAGAATCCGGAACCAGGGATGCTCCAAGTGAGATGAAGCTGGGAAGGTGGCACCAGGTGGAGCATGCGGATCAGAGCCCGCGTTGCATGAAAACAACCAACGCGGGCGGGGGGCTGGGGCGGACTGGAAGTGAAGATGGCGAGGACGGGGTGAAGGAGATACGTAGGAAGAGCAGGGGACCTGGACGTTATCTACAAGGCAACGACGGCGGGACTCGGTGATAGACAGGCGCACAGGTGTGTGGAACGGGAGTCGTCAAGGACGAATCCCGCTTTGCTGTCCTAAAAGTTGGCGAATGGTGCAACTATTCATGGAGCTAGAAGACCTGGGCAGTGGACGAGTTGCATTGGCTGATATTGAAGTGTGAAAAGGAGGTAGCACCTTGGCAGGTGGGGCTCAAATAGAAGTTGGAGAGGACAAGCGCCCGTCTTTGCGCCATCCTCACATCCCTGTCCACGGGAGACGTGAACAACGTGAAGGGTGTCTGTAGGAAAAGCAGAGTGGGGAGAAGAAACAGCATCTAGGGACGGGAAGGTGAGCCCACCGAGGAAACAGGAGGAGCTACCAGAGGTGCAGGAGGAGGGACAGAAACGTTTGGTGACACAAAGACGAAGGAAGAGAGAGTATTTTAAAGAGAGAGCAATGCTGCTTAGAGGACAAATAAGACCCATTTATGCAACAACTATTTCTTATGGGATTCTTATAAACAAGACTCTGATGATAGGTGAAGATTATAAACAGAGCAACCAAAATGCCTGTTCCCAAGTATGTCTAATATCAGACAAAAGCAATGTAAAAGAGGTGCTTACTGATTACACTATGCCCGGCCCTCTATGTTCTATTCTATCCACTTAGATGAGGAAATAAATTATAACGCACATAAGCTTATTTTTCTCAAGGGAAAATGATCCACTGAGATATGATTATAGATTTTAAAATTCATGTCTTTAAATGAAGACCTAACATATCATGTTTCCTTCTTTTTAATCGACTAAGGAGAAGCTCGTCTAAATTTTATTCTTGGTTACCTAAAATACCTCTTGGGATAAGAATCTTTACATCTTTTCAAATAATTTGTCAGTATTTTTATCTTTATTTTGAGTGGCTCACTCCTTTATTAATGCACACCACTTCAATTTTAGAAGTAGACAAAAGATTTATGTTATCGATAAATTCATGTTTTGCTAGTTACACATGAATGGCAATGTCTTTTAATCTCAACCAAAAATCCTCTGAAGTATGTGTTTCTTCTGAAGGCACACATACTGACACATGTGTATATGCACCCGAGAGGTTTTTAGCCCAACATTGTTTATCAATACATGTATAACCAAAATTACCATGTCATAGTTATAGTAAGGAAGCATACTTAAATCAAAGAACGGGGCATACTTTAAATACTTAAAAAGCATACTTAAATCAAATGTTACATGATCAGGCTGTCCCCGAAGGGGCCAGTTGTATTTAGCACAAAACTCCCACCTTTCTATTTTTAAGTACCTATGATTAGCCCAATGGTCAAAAATAATTTTATAAGTTTAATCTCAGAATAAAAAATACATTATCGGCTGGGCGCAGTGGCTCACGCCTGTAATCCTAGCACTCTGGGAGGCCAAGGCAGGTGGATCGCTCGAGGTCAGGAGTTCGAGACCAGCCTGAGCAAGAGTGAGACCCCGTCTCTACTAAAAATAGAAAGAAATTATCTGGCCAACTAAAAATATATATAGAAAAAATTAGCTGGGCATGGTGGCCCATGCCTATAGTCCCAGCTACTTGGGAGGCTGAGGCAGTAGGATCGCTTAAGCCCAGGAGTTTGAGGTTGCAGTGAGCTAGGCTGATGCCACAGCACTCACTCTAGCCCAGGAAACAGAGACTTTGCCTCAAAAAAACAAAAACAAAAACATTATCTCTAAATGCAATCTTATTAAACTGTACGTAATGTATTTATCTGTTATGTTAAAACAAATGAAGCACCCTGTAATCTGTATTCTGCCAAAGATTTTGGTTCATATAAAATATAAATATTTATTATTCAATTTTTATTTTGTGACTTTTTGCCTCTCTTCCAACAGCGAACTAATTGAACAACACACTCAGGGATTTTCAAGGACTATAATAAAAGCTTTTCCATTTCATTTTTCTCATACTTTCCTGCTTGTATAATTTGACAATTTTCATAAAAAATTTCATTCAACAGACTGTTGTTATTAGCCATTCAGAGCATTATGATATGATTTGTGAGCAATGCTCAACCTTGGATTTATAAGAACAGAGGCATAAAGACATGTTTTACTGTTCCTGCTGGCAAGGGAACGACTCAGGCAGGCATTTGGATTTGGGTCAGCTTCTACTGTTTCTGCATCCACACTGTCCCTCTGGTCCCTCTGGGGTGATCACCCAGTCTGGGAGGCCTGCATTGCTATGCATGAATGCAAAAAAAAGAAGGCCAGGTTTGACAAACAAATTACAACAAATAATTATAAATCTAATGGACACTATCAAAGGTGACAGGTGTCTTGGAGAAATATAAAATAAGGATTTTATTTCTGACCAACACGGGCACGTAATCTAAACACTCGGATGCACTATATTCGTGCATGCAATTTAGTCATTCCATTTGCAATATTGAGATACATGCTGGGCTTTTTTCCCCCAAACTTTAGAAGCCAAAAGATACACACACGCATGTATATTACACACAAACATCTATGTAGAATATTTATTTACAAATTCTTCTGTTTTGTTATGCCAATATTCTATTCCTAAATATTCCCAACTAATACCACCAATGTTTCTTCAAGTTGTCTTGTTTTATAAGTTGAAGTCTGTTCTTCCAATACAGAGCAAACAGAATACAGCCTGGAATAATTTAAAGTTAAGCATATCATAAAAAATAGAGCTATGCCAAGAAACATAATGTCTCCACTTATCAAAAACCATGCCTAGTCATTGTTTGTACAAGGAATTGATGATGGTGCCAGGCAGAGCTCTTGAAAAGTAAAGCAAAAGTTTTATGTTGATATGCAGAGACTACAAAATGTTGATTCCTTTTCTTATCTTAGTTTTATACAGAACTTCTTTAAGTATCTGTTTCCTCTCTATCTATCTGTCATCTATCAATATATTTATATATAATCTATGATTTGAATTCTCAAAATAAAACAACACAATGTTGTAACAAATAATGAGCAGCGATTTAGTCTTCTTTCCTGTGCAGATAAAATATCTTTAGATAAAATTTTAACAATAAAGTTATGAAGGCTGAAGTTACTGTATAAATAATGTCATATTGTTAAGCATTAGCATAATGGCAAAAAAATGAGTTTTGAATGGTATTCATGACTAAGAATTTCTTAGACCAAGTAACAAACTGCATTGTATTTAACATCACCAAATACATAGTTTAGTTTGATGAGTAAAGATGACATGAGAAGTTAGAACCAGTGTTCACAGTATCCCAAACCACGTTTTAAAGATATTTCTATCAGTAGGTGGAGAAGAGTGATTTATGTTCTTGCTAGGCCATACTCATTGTAACTTTACCTTGTTAAAGTGGATTAAACCAGTACCGGTCTTGACCATAGCTTATAGAAGTAACGTACATTGGCACCCTTGGTAAAATTCTATTTATATTATCTTTTCTATTATTTTTTCTTTCCTAAGTGAACACTTAAATTTCTTTTGATATTATCAAAGGATTTTGACACCGTAGAAACCAAATCAGACCTAATGTGAATTTTATTCCATCTCCACTGACAGTTTCCTCGTCTGCACACTGGAGATAATAACATGCACCTTTCTTGGTCACAAATTCATTTGAATGAAGTAGCCAAAGTCAAGCCTGAAATTGTGGACACTCAGTAAAAGCCAGCCATGATTTTACTCCTGTCTAACTTTTAAAAAATTGATAAAAACTGTCATGCAAAAAGAGAAGCCAGAGCATAAGAAATGAGAGAGATCCATTTAACATCAGAAATACAGATGGAGCATGTCTGGGTGGTTCAGGGGTACGGGCGCAGGGAAGATAAAGGAGCCCACGACGTCGGCACTGCTCTCTGCCCTGGCCAGTGCTACCTCTCCGCGGCCCAGCTCTCAGGACAGCCCTGCAGTGGCACAGAATCCCAGCCCCAGCCCCAGCCCCCTCTGGAATTTGCAGCTACCCTTTCACCCAATTCCTCCAGCCTCAGGGTGGTGGGCTCACTGCTGCCTAGAATATGCCGGTTACCTACCATCACACACGACGGCTTGTCCCTTTCATCACCCATGTAATCAATTTCTGGAAAACAAATCCCAATGTTGAGATACTCAGAGCGGCCCCTCTATTTCTACCCGGACTCGGAATAATTAATGGGTAAGGTCAATTATTGAACCAGTATCTGTGAGGTTAGGTGAAGGAAGCATCCAGAGTCATAAAGCAAAGGACAGAGAGGTTGACATTGTGAGATCAAAATTCAGAGAGAATTTCAATTCAGGAGTTTCAACATTTGCCTAATATATGTTATATAAGGAAAGAACTGAAAAAAGCCTAAGTGAGTAAACATAACATGAGTAGATAGTTTTAAAAAAATGCAAAAGAAATGCTCCCTGTGTTAAAGATAAACTCAAATATGCAGATTGAAGAGCTAATTAAATATTGGAAAGCATGAGCACACAGAGACCCTTAATTAGCGATATGCTAGTGAAAACCCTACAAAAAGGACTAGATGCAAGGTTAAAAGAAGCAGACTGAAAAAAACTTTTCTTTTGTTTTTTTTAAATGAGACAGAGTCTCGCTCTGTTCCCTGGGCTAGAGTACCCTGGCATCAGCCTAGCTCACAGCAACCTCAAACTCCTGGGCTCAAGGGATCCTCCTGCCTCAGCCTCCCAAGCAGCTGGGACTGTAGGTGCATGCCACCAAGTGGGGTCTTGCTCTTGCTATTTTTAGTAGACACGGGGTCTTGCTCTTGCTCAGGCTGGTCTCAAACTCCTACGCTCAAGCTATCCTCCAGCCTCAGCCTCCCAGAGTGCTGGGATTGCAGGCGTGAACCACGTGCCCAGCCTGAAAAGACACTTTTCAATGCCATACTGAATTAGGAAGACAAGGGAGAAATTTCTTCAAATTTGAAGAAAAATTATTTTGAGGCTGCTGTCCATTAAAACTAGCATTGAACCCAGAAGGCAAAACAAAGATATTTTCAGACATGCAAAGGCCCCCAAATGTTGCAAACCAGGCATCACACTGGTAAGAATTATAGAAGAGAACTCAGAAAATGGTTGGGGAAGGATGGTAAAAAATTAAGCATTGGATATTATAGTGAGGTCTAAATGCATGGAGTATTATATAAAAATAATTAGTAACAATTCTGAACCAACGTTCAATACACTAACAGGAGAAGCAACAAGAGGCAAGTGAAAGGAAAATAAACAATGTCATGCTAAAATTCTCATCTTGTTGGGGTAATTGGGAACAGCCGTGGATGCATATTGATTTTCAAAATTCATTAGAAAAGTTTAATTTTTTAAAAAATGAATTCTAATTACTAGAAAAATAGAAAGAAGATGTGTAACTTTGAAGATTTTAAGGGAAAAATAAAACAGAAAAAGGGGGGCTGGGTAGCAATTGGGAAAGAGGAGCCACAATGATCAAACCACAACAAAAAAGTAGGGAAACAACAATATGATGAAAAGAAGTCCCGAAATATCTGCAATCAATACCCGTGAATCAGCTAAATTCCTTTATCAATAAAAATTCTAAAACTGGAGTTAAAAACCAAACTTGTGATGAGTATGATATATATGTGGATATGAACACATACATGCTCATGTTTTTAAGTAATTAAAAAATTAAGAAATTGGTGTAAATTTCTAAAGATACTAATACAGCATTAGTATCTTTCTAAAGATATTATTAGTACAGTAAAAAGGACTGTAAATTAAGGAAAATAACCATAAATGAGATAAATGCCAATGACAATGAGACAGGATAACAATGTTTATGGCAGAGAAAATGGAACTTATTCTCTCAGGCTTTCAATGAGAAAAAGATGGATGTGTTAGATGCATTATATTGAGCTAATCGTGCTATTAAACGTATAATGCTCTAGAAACTGAAATGTGGGGGAGAAAAAAAAAGACAAGTAAATGTAATAGAAATATAAGGACCTGATTTTCATAATCATAACACACCTCACTCAGAAATTATTCATTATTGAACATTGCTCAGCTTGCCTTAGTTGTACATAGTTAGCTTAGTTTTTTGTTGTTGTTGAACCTTCTTATCATAGTCATCCTTTTTTTGTAACAAAGTGAATGTAAATCCAACTTATTTTTGAGTAAAATTTCTTTCATAACCAACTCTTGAGAGCAAAACATATTGAAAGCATGTTTATTATACAGAAATAAACCGCATATTCTGATTGTGAGAAAACTGAGGCCAAGAGAGGCTAAGTCGTTTGCCATAGATCATGGACCAGAAAATCGGAAGAGAAGGATTCAACTCCAGGCAGTTTGATCCCTGACAGTGTGTTTCAAATGTGACTTCCTTGAAAATGTACATTCCTGGCAAAGATTCATGGAACAAGAACATGTAAGGTCAACCAAAGAATCTTAATAAAATATAAAAGCAAATTGGCACAAGTCAAGTTCTCTCTCAACGCAGGAATAAAATGGAAATTTAGAAAAAAATATATTCTCAAGATTTCACACACACACACATCCAACACGCCACCTCCCTCACCCCCACACTTTTATGTTCTCAAAATAACTTGGGTTAAAACAAGAATGCAAACTGAAATTAAAATCCATTTGGAGATAAGTGAAAATTAGTGGCTAAGCTATTATTTCATACAAAACCTTGCCAATGTAGTTCTTCAGGCAAAATATATAACCTGAAATGGAGAGAGAAAGAGTGAAAGAGAAAGGGAGAGAATATGATAATAAATTATCTAAGTGCTCTTGAGAATCTACAAGCAGAACCTTAATATAAAAGAAAATAGAGAATGCAAATAAAAGTAAAAATTAAAGAATTTTTTAAAAGCAAACAAAACAGAAGACTTGGTAGGTAAAAGATCACAGCTTATTCTTTAAATTCCCAAGAAAATAGATGAACTTTTGGCAAATCTGATGAGATAGATAGGTATCAATAGATACGTAGAATAAATAACCCAAAAAGAAAACAAAAATGTTCACAGTTAAAAATAAGAATAATTTCTCAAATGTGGAGGATACAGTGCACAATTTTATACATAGAAATTTGACAAACTAGCTAAAATATACGATTCTCTAAAAAAAAAACCACAGCTTAACCAAAATAAACCAAAGAGACAGAAAATCCAAAGGTACCATTATCATTGATATTGAAAAAGTTATTAAAAATCTACACCTAAATAAACAAAAAGACAAAAAGTTTTACATGTTTAAAACAACATTTTCAGAAAAAGACATTGTTTTTTTGTTACATAGATTTTTCTTGGTATTTGAAAGAAATATATAAGAACAATGGAATATGACCTACCTTTCCAGATAACAACATATGATAATAAAAAAAAATGGAAATTCAAACAATGTGGCATTACCTCTGAGAGTAACAAATAGATTAATGAAACAAAACAGGTACAGGTAGTTCTCAAACGTAAATGTGAATCTGGCCTATGAAATGCATAACAATCAAACCAGTAAGCAAAAAAAAAAAAAATTGACTTTTCTTAAAAAGTGTTGGCAAATTAGCATATCTCATCAGGAAATAATTTAATTTATGTAAATACATCATGCCATTTACAAAAAAGTTCTCATCTGGGTTAAAAAGGAAAACATAAAATCATTATCAAAGATTTTGGGGAAAATAAAAATGTACATTTCTATAATACTTTCATCAGGAGTCTTTTAAAGGCAAGACATAAACCTTGAAGCCATAAAAATAATATTAATACCTGATTATATATTTGGCAATAAAATATTAAGAAAAATCTCATATTAGCAAAAACATATTAAAGTTAAAAACACATGACAGAAAAATATTTTAAAATACGTAACAATGAATTAATCTACACAATATATAAAGAGTTTCCATAGTTCAAGAAAAAAATCAATTAGAAATATTTGGAAAAATATAATCAGGCAATTGAAAGAAAAAATAGAAATACCATTACAACTAGTTTAATGAGTTAATAAACCTGATTAAAATGAAAGAAGGGCAAATTAAAACAAAAAAGTATTATTTTCACCCATCACTGACAGAAATTAGAAAGAAAAAAATATACAATGTTGAGGGATGGTGGGGATAATTGAAATAGCATTAATTTCTGGAAGTTAATCTGACAGTAACAATGCAAATTTAAAATGCAGATATATCACAATAAGCAACTTTATTCCTAGGAACTCTTACACAATATGCCCATATTCATGAAAAATTAAGAATGTTAGATCTATTCACTTCATTAATATTTTATAGGGCAAAAGATAGACCAGCATAATGCCCATTAATAGGGGAATTGTTAAATATATTAAGGTACATTTATACTATGGTGTAGCATACAGAAGTTCCAACTTACAACATAGGTTCATACACTATTATTGGATAATACTAAGAAATAAAAGAAGATGCAAATCAGAAAGTAAAAATATTAAAACCAATATATCATTAAATGTACCAAAAATCTATGTAAATGCATTGGAAAAATATGTTTGAAAAAGAGAACACTAAAGAATTGAATGTTCACCTCTAGGGAAAGACATGAAATTAGGACTGGTAACAGGACAGTAAATAATGAATGACTTGCACTTTTCCTTTACGTATTTCTGTATCGATTTTTATTTTTATATCTAGGCAAAACCTAATACCAGCATAGGTATCATGACCCTTAATAGTCCTGGTATCCTTGCAAGTATTTACTATGTTTTGCAATTAGGAAAATGAGACTTAAAGACATTGATATATTTTTTCTAACTTCTATTTGAAGTACTGGAACACAGACATGCTTTCAACCCAAGATTCTGGGCTGTCCACTCCCTCCTCTTCACGCCATTTTTCTTTCTGTTGTTACAATAATGGGCTTCATCACATAAATATCAAATATCAGTATATGTGATTGATTTCTTTTCAAATGGGAGACCTGGCTACACAGGTGCTCTGATCATTTTAGAAAAGCAATATTTTACTGACAATGTGTTTTAATGCCTCAGAAGGATCTTGAAAAGTTATTTCAATTATGTTTAAATGAAACTACTTGGTTCAAATTACAGGTGAGAGATGAAATAAAAAAAGTTATCATGTGACAGAGAGGAAGAAAATGGCAAGTTCTATTTCTTCATACACCCCACACCTTCTACTGACTCAGAGAATGTTTATTTCTACATATGGTGGTATTAGTGGAGTTCTCATTACAGTGCTTAAAGTCTACTTTGGTCCTACCTCTTTTGGAATTTATGTCTCAGAAGGCCATCTTTTTTCTTTTGTCTTTGATAACTTACCATCTGTTTATTTGCTAAAATAGAATATAAAAGAGTGAATGTTGACTTTTGCTGTCAATGGATAATACAAGATTGTGCCTATACAAATAATGTAAATGCATTTAATTAAGTTAGACTTCATGGGTTGCTAAATAATTGCTCGACTGGAATAACTAGGGAGATTTAGGAAACAATTTGGTCTTTTCTTGGAAAACAATTACAGTGGTTTTTGTGTATTGATACAAGCCCCTAAGGAAAGGTAAACAATGTTTTCAATTTCAAGAAATTTGGATTCAGCATCTTTCAACAAAACTCCTGATTATGTACTTAAGACATTTCCTAAAAGAGATGAAAAATAAATTGCAAGATGCTATGATTTGCAAGGCAAACTTCTTGGAAAATTATATTTTTGTATAATGCACTATTTAATTATTTTAATTATAAAATTTTTAAATTAAAAAAACATTATAAACCTAAGCTATGTTCACACATAGTAGGATGAATTAGAATATTGAAAGTTCAACTTACTAACCTCGTATTAAGTTATTTAAGGAACAAAATGCTCTCTGCTAAACAAATTTGCTCCAATAAACCTCAGTCTTTTAAGAAAGGTTACATTGTTACCTTAGTGTGTTAGCTTATAATATTATTCTTGTTTTACTTAAGGACAAAGAGATAGATATAATTATCTGCACATAGAATTTTACCTTTAACCAGCTCTTCATAGTGAAACATAATTGCCGCATGTTTAGCTTATAGATATATTTTCAGAAATCTCACTGACTTAGAGCCGGAGAGGATAAAATGTCATCAGCATTTGCTCTGGGAGGTTTTACTTAGTTCATAAGCTGGAAAATTGCCCATGACCCTATTAATTTTATTAATATTGACACGTAATGCATAGAGCCACTTGCACATATTTATTTGGAAGTGCCTTAATTTAAAACAAATATTCTTAGTATGAAATCAAAAGCAACACCAAGACCTTCCTTTTGATTCTCTGCCTTTGCAATTTCCCATGCATGCTGCTCTCTCCTCCTGACACCAGGGCTTAGGAGCTTCGGGAGTTTGGCTAAAAGTATGTTTCTTATAACTCAATGTGATGTGCTACTAACGCAAAAGCCCTTCCTAATGTTGTAGAAAAACAAGAATATAACATGCAAAACAGAACAAAAGCGGGGGAGGCAGTGCCTTGCCCTGTCCCGGACACCCGTGGCTGTTAGGACTAAACTGCCACGTCCTCTCCATACGTCTGCCTTACTCCAATCCTCTGGAACCTGGATGTTGCCTCCTTCTTGTCTGCCTACTTCATGCGTGTCTATAGTTCCCTCACACCAAATGCGCTTCTCCTTGTCCTTACTAAATCATGAGCTACCCGGGGCATAGGTAGTCTTATTCCAGTGTGAGTCCAGACCAAGTCTGTTCATGAAATATCTCCTGAAATGACTAGGAATAATTTCCTCAAATGAATTTAAAGAAAAATGTTATTTTTACATAGGTCATCATAAGGTATTTTTCTTTCTCAGAACTAGTTTCTAATTTATAACATTGTCTAAGATTGTTTCGGCACTTTACCTTTTCCCTTCCAGGACTGCATAATGTTAATTGTTAATTAAGATACCAGAACTTATATATCTCTGTTTTGTAGGTATGATGTAGTAGAAGGATCATAAATTCTGACAGTAAAGAGGACTAAATTCCAAAACAAACTCTTCAAACTGGACAGACTGCTATGCATTTTGATCATGTTTCATGAGCTATAAATAAGAGGTAACACCTGCAGCTCCGATTGCTGTGGTGGGAACATCCAGTTTGAACATCCAGCACTCAGATATCGCATCCTCTATGCCTCATTCAGGTTCTAGGAACAATAAATGAAATACTATGTGCCTAAAATAGCCAAGGGACAAGTTAGGGATAATTTTCTTTGCATTTCATCACTTTGGCTCACTCTTTTTCTCCCATTTTAAACAAAACCCGATATTTGCAGTCCTTTAATGCTACCAGTAGACATATGATAGTTGTTTATTTTTTTAATTTTTTGACTTTTCAAACTTATAGTTGCAAAACAAAAAGAATTATTGTATATTGTTCTTCCAACTTCCTCTAATAATAACAAATACAACCATTTCACAATGATCCCAGATTAGAAAATAACGTTGATACAAGACAATGACCTCATCTATAAAGCTTATTCAAACTTTTGGCAGATTTTCCAATCCAGGATCATACATTGCATTTGGTTGTCATGACTTTTTAGTCTTCTTTAACTGGGAGCAGTTCCTCAGTCTTCCTTTGTCTTTAAAAAAGTTGACACATTGGAAGAATACTTATTTTATAGAATGCCACTCAATTTGAGTTTGTCTAATGTTTCCTCATCATTAAGTGTAGGCTGTGAATTTATGGCAATAATATCACTACGGTTGTGCCCAGTTTAGAGTCCAGTTGTCTCATTACTGGAGATGCCAGGTTTGACACTCAATTCAGGCACGTCTGCCAGGTTTCCCTACCTTAAAGTTGCTTTTTATCTTTATCATTAATGAAAATATTGTGAGCTATCCTTTAAGACTTTGTAAATACCCTTTTTCTCATCACACTTGGATTCACTAAGTTTAACCCACGTTGATGCTTCTTCCCTGAAACAATACGTACCACTATGATTGTCAAAATGGTGATTTTCCTATTGCCATCATCATTTCAATGATGTTCAGTCATCAGAATTCTATTGTAGATAAGGGTTTTTCTAACTCCCTATTCATTAATTCATTCAATTACTAATTTATGTGAGTTCATGGGTTAAAAATCTTTGTCATTATTGTTTATTCTGTTACTGAAAATTTCTGATTTGTCTTTTGGGAGTCTCTTCAGGTTGTCCCTCTTGACCTTTTGATATGTCCCACATATTTTTGAAACGTCCTCACTTTCCAACCCCAACAGATATCTCAGGCTTTCCTTGTCTTTTCCCTGCCCCAGCCCTGGAATCAGTTACTTTCTCAAGGAACTCTGGCTTCTTTTATTGGAAAATGATACTTATGGTCAAGATCTAGGTGCTAAATTTGCTTATTGCTACTGGGATGTCATTTCTTCCAGATCCTCATAGCAGATAGACTTAGGATATAAATGTATATGGACCTGACCCACGCACACACTCACACCTCTCTCTCTCTCTCCCCCTCTCTCTTATCTATCTATCCACCCTCTGATGTATGTGAACACACACGTGTACACATACAAACTAATATATTAATAAGTACATAAAATATATGCTACCACTGATGAATAAAAGAATAGCAAATAAGAAAAGCAAATGCACATGTATTTCCCCATTTGTGAAAAAAGTAAATAAAAAATAATAGATCAATAACTAATGAAATGATTATCTACAGGGAACTGTTGTGAAGAAGGGTGTGTGTATGTGTGTGTGTGTTTAAAAATATATTTTGAAAATGACTCACTATCAGTTCCTAGAAAATTTACCTATTTATTTCATAATACTGCTTTTGGATACAATATGAATATACTAATGTGCAAAAATTTTATTCACACACTTTTATATATGGCATTTAGGTTATTTCTAATATTTTATTTTATAATTTTATAAATAGAATAAAATCTTATTATAATATTTTATAGATCTGGAGATCTATCTTTAGAGTAAATTCCTAGAAGAGGCATTGAGGGGTCAAAAACAAAAAGCAGGTTATTTTGTTTAATATTGTAATCTAGCCTTCAAAAGGGATTTGAAGTCAAGTTTGCCCTTGATGATTTTATCACATTAGAAACATGATAGAGTCTTCACAAATTTAGCATACCCCAAATTCTCTTTTATTCCCCTGGGGTCCTATGTTGGTTGATTTAACAGAATAATGCAAGGGTTATGTTTACATAACTCTGTATCACTTACATAACAATTCTTATATAAGTTAAATATAAATGTCTTCTCAGCTAAAAATTTTTTTTTCTCCTAGGCTCATTATGGAAAATGTCAGTTTTTACTGCCAGAATTGTATTCAATACTATTCCTTGTACATATTTTTCAAATATTTACACTTCTTGTGCACATAAAATGTGAACTTTTAATTCTGAATTTTCCCATTTCAACCTCTTTGTTTCATGTAATATTATTAAAAGTTTTCATAGACTATGTTTAATCATCCGATGGCATATCAGGCTTTTAAAAGTATATCTATGTACAAAGAGATTATTGCTAGTCAACCATAAGAACATGAAGAATAACAAAACAAACAAACAGATTTTAAAAAATGGGCAAAAGACCTGAACAGACACCTCAACAAAAAAGTTCTACTGGTAGCAAAAAGACATATGGATAGATTATCCACATCATATGTTATTAGGGAAAAGCAAATTAAAAAAAAACAAAAACAAATAATGCTGCGTACCTACTAGAATGGCCAAAATCCAACACACTGACAAGACCAAATGATGGCAAGGATACGGAGCAATAGGAACTCATTATTTATTGCTGATGTGAATAAAAAATGGCAAAACTGCTCTGGAAGACAGTATGTCAGTTTCTTACAAAATAAACACATTTCTATCATGCAATCCAACAATTGCACTCCTTGGTATTGACCTATAAGTACCAAGCTCCACACGGAATGATTGTGGTCAAGAAGATGGAGATCCATCTGCCCTTGGGTGATGTCATAAATAAAAGGATGATAGGAAGAAAACCATAATAGCTTATAAATAAAAGTCAATAAGTAGTATATTTGATATATAGAACTATTTAAAATTCATCTCCAAATAAGGATGATTTTTATTTTATGAGAGGCTACTTGATCTTTGCATTATACTTATATTTTATTTTTTAAAAATTGTCATAAAATTATATAACATGAAGTAATTTTTTGTGTATATGAATTAAGAGAAAGTTAACCCCCTGAAAATAATGTGTCCATTGCCTTTTTGTTTATCCTTTCCTACAATTCAGTGAATAGCTTTTTATTCTTAACTTCCATTACTTGAACGAATGTAGATCTGAGAAAGAAAAATAAAGCACTCCCATAAAACTGAGAAATGAGTCCAAATGTAAACTGGTTCAGTCAGCATACAAGAAAGAGGTCACAATTATTGTCTTAGAAATTGGCACAGGATGAAACCACACAAATATAACCACACTTGAAATACAAGACGTTTCATTGTACTATTGTTAAATAACCAATTTTGCACTGGCTTGCTAAGTTCAAAAAAATGATATCATATGAATAAGCACCTTGTACAGTTAGAATTGAGGAAGCATTGAAATGTTCCTGATTTGTTTAAATGGTTACATATAGTCTAGTTAAAATAAATTTAATTCAATAAACTAAGCATGAAAATTATCAAATGGTTCCTAGTCTGTATGAAATAAAGATCTTTACAAAAACGAAACACTTGTATTTCTTTGACAATTTGTTTTGTATTGCACAGATGTATGGGTTCTTGTACAATCTTTTTTTATAGGTTCTAAGTGGATTGTGTTGGCCATGAATACGACTCTCTTTTAAAGAGGCAATGGTTGCAACATATGAATTATCTTGTCATGGAGGGTAAAATTATATCATAGTAGCAGATGACTGGAAGATTGAGCTCTAAAATTGGCCTGCATATTTAGTTAAATTCATGTTATTACCAGCAGGGGAATAGATCCAGTAGCCATTTGTATTCCTTACCTTTACTGTTGTTCAAACCAAGCTGAATTTAATGTACTTTTTCTTATAATCATCCTATGTACGACTTTTCTAAGGGATCTGAATGGATAGTTATTTTTTTATGCTACTGAAAATTTAACTTTTTACTCTATATCCTAATAACAAAAATCTTATTCAGAAGAAAATATGAAAAATAGCAGCTCTGGTTAATGAAATAAATTATTTAAATTGTTGGAAAAAGCCTATTTTTATTAACTAAATATTCATTAAATGACTATCATAAGTTATTTGATTTGGTTAATGTGTGTGTGTGCGTGATTATACATACAAATCGTTACTTCTTAGATGTCCCGAACCTGTAAGTTTGTGATTGTTTATTTGCATATGCATATATACACTTTAGTGAGTGTTTATCTCAGTTTCTTAGCTCCGCTTAAGTTTGTCACTGCTTAGGTTTTTCATATTTGTTCTAATTTCTCTTTTCTTCCCTATCATATATTGTTGCAAACAACTTAAGCTGCAAATAGGGCACCACCACCTTCGAATCCTGGGGACAAGATTTATGCTTCTGCCTGCGCTGGACAGTAGATGGCGCTAGACAAATGCCAAAGCTTCACCTCCTGGAGTTGCTCAAGTGCAACGCGTTGCATCAAAACAGATGCAAAATGGCTTTGCGCTCTAATTCATATTTAGGATAAAACCCATGTTTAATACTTTATTCTGGAGAAATAATGGCTTTGGTAAAGGAAAACAGGTCACTTGTCAATTCCAAAATATTAAATCACTGTCACATATTACAAGGCTAAATCATAGTTTCACAGTGAGTCAATGAGCTGGTGTATTGTCAGGTGACTTGAGTTTGACATTTGTTCATTTATATGTTTTATGCTTATCTTAATTCTGAGTTTTTAAAGCACTACTGTATAGAGAAAAAAAATAAGAATTCTTCAAGATCTGTAGGCAGAGCAGGTATCATCAGTGAGGGAAGAAAAGTATCAGTACTTGCTCTGAATTCTAAAGACCAGGGAAGATTTTTTTAGCGGAAAAAAAAAAAGAAAGATAAATAGGAGGATAGAGGGAGGGCGGGGAGGGAAGAAAGTGGGAATGGAAGGAAAGAAACAAAGAAACAAAAGAAGAAAGAGGAAAGAAAACAATGGAAGAAGAGAAAACATTTTGTAAAAATATTTACCTATTAAAATGCACTATAAATTATACAGGCTCTAACTTTCAGTATGCCTATTGAATATGCCAATAATATTCTATATATACAATATAGTAGATATAGTATACTCTAAATATTATAATATAGTATTATATATATGAACCAGTCATATATATATATAAACACAACACACATATACATGTGTATTACATGTATCAAAGAATTGAGACTGAAGATATAATTCAAAAATAAGTAAGGACATGCAAGCTATTCTACATGGTGAAACGAGCCATTGGCAGGGAACCTTTCCTATCACCCCCTCCTTTTCTTTTTTATTAATAAATGATGAAAATCATAATAAACCAGTTGATAAGCAAGTCAAATAAAAAGTTAGATTATAGAAAACAATCTGAGGCAGCAAGTCAAATAAAAAGATTATAGAAAACAATCTGAGGCAGTAGATTATAGAAAACAATCTGAGGCAATCTCTGCCTCAGATTGTTTACATTCTTTCATCAAAACCATGGCCAGTTAAAACTGTGGCTGTCTT
>CM052451.1:21699670-21725218 GCA_028533085.1 Varecia variegata
AAAACTGTGGCTGTCTTAATGCTACAAATCACAAACGTTCATGGTCTGTTCATTGTATGTAAGTTTAAGGATGTTTGGAAAATGATAAAGGTTTCCATTAGTAACTGAGTTGTGGAAAATGAGAGACGAAGGCCTCATGCAGTGCATGCCTTTATTAGAGTTTAAATACAAAGATTATATATATATATATATATATGATAGATCGGTCATAAAATTGCAACACACATCATGGTTATTTACCCCAAATGAGATTGCACATTTATCCTTTGACATAGCTCATTTCTTCTTTTTCTCCTTCTATTCTTCTTTCCTTCTAGGTTGCCTTTTCTGAAAGGCATAGTAGTTCCAAAAATTCTTCATCTAAGACCCTTATATGGAGCAAAATATTAAACCATTTATAGAAAACACCCTTCTATGGTGAGTCCAGCTCCCAACACATTCTACTGTCTATGAAATAGGCACTCCGTGTTTTTCTAGATTGTGAGCTCCTTGAAGTCAGGGACTCAAATGTTGATTTAATTTCATTAGTTCTTCACTGTATTGTTGATCAGTGTTTGTTGAATGGATGGATGGAAAGATGAATGGATGAATGAGATTATTGTTACCTTAATAAGAGGTTTTTGTTACCTTAATAAGAGGTTTTAGCCTTGAAAACAGTTGAATTGTTTCTTGTCAACAACTTTGAAGTATAATATGTTCTTAGATGCTGCTAAGATAGTAAATAAAAGTTCAAGCATTTCCAGCCCCACTAAAGATATCCTCAAGAAGTAAAATTCTTTTTCTCAAGAAGCAAAAATTCTATGGAGTCAGTTCTAGAGTTTTTTTTTTTTTTTATTTCCTGCTGAATGTCCTATAATCACTTCTCCCTCATCATGCTACATGTGGATGTACATACATACCACAGACACATTCAACACTGTTTGGTATAGATTACAAATGCGGATGAAGAAAGGTACTTTTGGATTAGTTGTTAACTCAGTGAATTTCAAACCTATACAAAATACCCACCACTCAACTATAGTTATTAAATCTTGGTTATACACTTTTGCCATCTCATTTCATTTTTAAGCAAATCATAGCCAATGCATCATTTCATGGATTCAGATGTTGTACATTCAATAGCATGTACCATAATTGCAGTCTTTAAGATTTGCTTATGCAAAAGTAAAAAAAAAATTAGAGTTTTTCCTAGAAAGAAAGGGTATTGGCCTCAGATAATTGATTCCTATAAATAACTATACTTTATTGAAATGTCTTTATTTACATAGGATGCCTTTAGGTTCTTCATTTCAGTAACACCTTTCAAATAATTAAGTGTTGGTCAACTATGTCAAGAGGAAAGAAGTTAATCAAATGCTTTTCTGTGACAAGATATAAACAGTGGGGCAATTAATTTTCCGGAAGAAAATTGATGAGTAGGGAGTACTCATCAATTTGCCTAGTATTTGACAACCCCCAAATTTACCAGCTTTCTTAGCCTGGTAAATGATTAGAAGAGTGTACCAAAAATTTTCTGCTGTAACAGTGGTTAAATAAATTGTGAAGGTAAATAATATGTATCCAGTTGATATCCCAAGGGTTATTTTATTTTCTTAAATTCCAAGCAAAATATTATTCTCTGGATGGTTTACTCTGAGCAAAAATAAAATAGAATAAAATTAGGAACTGAAACTTTCAGAGAATTGATGATCAGTAATAAGCCCAGCAACTGAAATCTGCATGGTATTCAAGCATGTTCTGAATTAGGGAATGAGAAGGTCACAGAATATAGGGTTCTGTATTGATGATAAGGTTACAATAACCAGATCACAAAAATGTAAGCACTCTGTATTGTTGCAACATACATCTTTGGCTTTTCATACATCACGTTATGTTTATAATAATTAAATAGAAAATGAGTTTGGAATACTGAGTTTGAAAATTATTTTTCATTTTAAAGCTTTTGTCTTATTATTTATTTATTTATTTATAAATCTGGTAAAGGGAAAAGAGCATTGGAGTTAACATGTGAACTTTGGTTCAGATTCGCACTCAGTTACTTAGAAGCTGTGTGCCATTAGGAAAATAGTTGAGCTTCTCTGGGCCTCTATTGACTTAGATGTAAATGAGTTAATAATACTTATTTTGTGGGGATTAAACATGCCTAGCATGAAATAGATATTAAAATGCACTTTTTTAAAAAAGAAGGAAGAAACCAATAGAAGGGACAAACTTCTCTCATCAATGTTACTTTAGAGAAACAATGAGGGACATGAACCCACAGAAGGGCACCCTTCAAAGATAGTAGTGGTTATTGTCTTATCAGTTTGAAAACAAGTCCTTCCAAGAGTCAATAGATTACTGGATATACATGTATACAATATTTGTAGTATTACTAAGTACCAAGAAAGGGAAGAGATTTAATGTGAATTTCCAGAAAGCCTGGTAAATTGAGTTTTTGTAGAAAGCTTTTCATCTTAAACGAAATGGTGGTCACCCCCTCTTAAACTGATGTCATAAACTTTGCAGTTTAGGATGACATAATTCTAGTTGCTTTGAATTAGGAGTGCAGTTGGATTACTGTTATTGATGGCTCTCACAGGCATAGACCATTAAGGTGTCAAAAATGAAGAGGCTTAATATGACATAATACCAGCCTTTTAAATTTAGATGTTGCTGTTAGGTTACATCTCAAAAGATTTCCTGTGTAAATGTACACTGACAGAAATAAATTTTTAAATAGAATTTTCAAATTATCTACACAGGAAGATTAAAGCTCTTCAATGATTTTCTTTCAAACCCATCATTAAATTTAGTTAAAATTAAACAGAAAAAATACTTCCTAAAATGCACAACAATGAAGAATAATTTTTAAAGTGAGGCCTTTTAAGAACTAGGCAACTAATAGATTGATCTTCTATTTTTGATCAGGGTAGAGCTTTTCTGTTTTACGTTAATGTAATATACATAAAGTTTGCATTAGAACAACCATGGTTGATGGGAAGTCTCTCCCCTCCCCCATGGAGTGTAAAAAGAAGAATGCAAAATTGAAGTCCACTGTACTTACATCTATGTAAAACATAGAAACTTAAAAGTCATATGCAATAATGGAAATTATTATGATTTATGGCACGGAGTTGTCATCTTTTGTGACAACAATGTCTTCTTCTGTCTTCTGGATATCTCCTGGAGAACTGCCTGGGGCTGTTTCACAGTTAACTTTTTTTTTTTTTCTTTTTTGATAAGTAGAAGGAATACACTCTAAAATAATGATGAAATGCATAGGACAATAAATACATAAACCAGTAACATGTCCATTTATCAACAGTATCAAGGATAATTTGCCACACATAATTGTCATGTGTCAGACTTTTATATGACTGGCAGTGCAGTGGGTTTGTTTACACCACCATCACCAGAAACACATCAGTAACATCTTGGGCTAGGACGTTACTACGGCTCACAAGTCACCAGACAATAGGAATTTTTTAGCTCCGCTGTAATCTCATAGGACCACCTTTATATATATGTCCTATCTTTGACAAAGGTCTTTATGCAGCACATTACTGTATCCTCACACAAGCATGTACGTAAATGTTTACAGAAACATTATTTGAAATAGTCAAAGAGTAGAGACACCCCAGTAGTCCATCAAGAGATAAAAGGAACAAACAAAATGTGTCATATCCTTGCAAAGGAATATTATTCAGCTGCAACAAAGAATGAAGTGCTAATACATGTTCCAGCATGGATGAACCTTGAAAATATGACAAGCAAAATAAGCCAGTCACAAAATAACACCACATATATGATTCCATTCGTGTGCAATGTGCAGAAGAGGGAAATCCACAGGGACAGAAAAGAGATTAGGGGTGGCTTAGGGCCTGGAGGGTGGGGGTAGGTGGCCCTGAGGGTTAGGGGTGAGAAGCTAACCAGTACAGGGTTTCTTTTTGAGGTGATGAGGACATTTAAAATTGACCATGGTAATGGCTGCACATATCTGGAAATATACTAAAACCACAGAGATTTATGCTTTGAATGGGTAAACTGCGTATGACTTATACCTCAAGCTGCTAAAAAAAAAATCCCAGTAGAGAGGCCTTCTACAAAAGACCTGACCAGTATGCCTCAAACTGCCCAGGATGGTCATGAAAAAAAAAACAAAACAAAAAACTATCACAGCCCAGAGGAGCCTAAGGAGACACCATGACTTAAATATCATGCAACATCCTGGAACAAAGAACGTCTGGCAAAAACTAAGAATATCTGAATAAAGTATGGACTGTCATTAATAAAATGTATCAGTACTGGTCCATTAATCATGAAAAATGTATACTACTAGTTTAAGACGTTAATAGTAGGGGTATTTGGGTATGAGGTCTGTTGGAAGTCTGTGTACTCCTCTACACAATTGTTCCGTAAATGCAAAACTGTTCTAAAATTTTAAAAGTTTATTAAAATAATAAAGATGCTCCTTTTTTTACTTTACTGCTTTAAAAATGTGTTGTTAGAGTCATTCTTTAGGATTTAAGTATTCAAGATCTGTTGTCAGAAATTGCTTATGCCAATTAATTCTTTTAGAATCCTCTTTGAGATTCTAAAAGTGCTAAGGATATGGTACATGCTCAAACCCATTATTAGTTTAAGCATTAATTAATTTTATATAGGGAGGGACCTTAGATTTGCATACAAAAAGAGAGAGACTTAGGAAAGAGTGACATTCAGAAATAAAGTAGTAAGTATAAGCTCTCTGGTAGAATCAAGGCTTGTTCTACAAGCACAGAGTGGCACATTGTTTTGGCTAAGTTAGCCAATTATCAGGACAAAAATGCTTATTTTAAACAAATAGTGCTTCTTCCACTGACAAATCCTTAGGGAATATAATTAATATGGATCTTGAAAAAAATCACTATATAATTTTTTCTCCCCATGAATAGCCTCTTTTAGAAGCACATGCTTTTTATTCTTTAGTAAAGTTTAGTATTATTCTGCCACGTGTTAATCTATTTCAAATATATTTACAGAAAAAACTGGTATGTGTGTGTGTCTGTGTGTATGCCAGATATTGTTTTGCAAACACATTCACTCTCTCATTTACTTTCTAACAAAATCAAAAGATGAGATATCCTCCACCCTGGAAACAGAGTTCAAAACCAGAACCGGATTTCAATCTAAAATGGGACCAAGTTCATGAAAGGAGAAATTTAAAGTGCCAGGTCCAAAGTCCGTGTTTTCATACTTAGCTATTAAAATTTCTAAGAGTCACCAGGGCAGTCACCAAAACCTGAGCCTCCTGCAGGGGACAAAAAACCACCCTGGGTTTAAAGCAGAGTCTTGTGAGCACCTGCAGCTGGAATAAAACAGCAAACACCATCGGGCATTGGTTTCAGGAGGCTGGTTGCAGTCTTAGACAACCAAGCCGGAGAGCAGGACCTGGCAAAACCCCAAGGATAAGCCTGACGGAGTGCATGGGTTATAGGGGTTAGAGTTCCAGGTGGCTTTAGGGAACCAACCACGTCAGCCCACCAGGAGAAAGCACCCACATGTCAACCCAGATGCCCGAACACTCCTTACTGCCTGCAAATAATAAGGCAGGAAGTAAGGTATGAAAGGAATGAAAAGTTAAAGATCTCATTTCACATATTTCCTAATTTGAAAGTAGGAGTTATGTTTCTTGCAGAGGTCCAAAAAAAAAAAAAAAAAAAAAAAAAAAAGAAAAGAAAAGAAAAGAAAAGAAAAAGACCCTGAATATGTGTTGGTACTTAAGCACATCTGCTAGTTTTCACACAGAACCGTGTGTAGAAGAGGAGAAAGAAATAAGGAAGTTACTCAATGGCCATGTGAAAGTTCCAATTCCTGCAAGTCTTTGGTTTTGGAGGTAGCACAAGAGTGACTGGCAAAATTGCTCATTCTGGAAAAACAAATGAGAAGGTGGATGTGGAATATTATGTTCTGACTAAGCAAATGCATTGCAGATTTTCTATCAGTTAGTACATGTATGCAAAAGAGGTCAAGTTCAAATGCTAACTGTGACCTTGTCATTTTAGCTCGCCAAGGTGATAGATAAAATCCTCATGTAGTGGGAAAAACTCAGCTAGGAATATTATTTAAATAATGTGTCTTCCACTAAATCCTCCCTTGGGACATTATTTAATTCTAGTTTGTCCCTGACAACAGGTAAGTGCTCCTCCTCTGTGCTCCTTGGGAAGATAGCGTATTAGTCTATCCTAGAGCTTGTCCAAATGTAACACACTTTACTGACTTCTCTCTCTCTAACTTGAACGTAAAGTGGGAACTGCGCTTTCTCAACTTTGAATCCAAAACTCCTAAATTAGTGTCTGGCACATAAGAGGAACCCAATAAATATTAGTGGATTATAGAAAATCCATGAAACTACTGGCCGCCAAAGTTGAACAGTGGCCAAAATACATAGATGATGAGAACATTAGCTCAAAATTATACGTCATTCAAAATTTTTGCTGATTGCACATGAATACGACAGTTGATTTCTGTTCTCTGTGAAAGCAATGGATATAAAATGTGAGCAGGATAATAATGTGTATGGTGTGTGTGGTTGTGGATATATATACCCTGGCTAACTAATGTCTACATCAACAAAGCAATCAGTGAATTTATTGGTGTTTGTATTTTACTATTTGATGGTTTTGTTGTATCTTTATCAAATGCAATACTGACAAATAGAATTATCAAAATATGTAGCCAAGAAGTACTTGTGTGATGACTTGTTATACTTTACTTCTCATAAGAAGTGATTATTGTTGGTGATAATTTTATATATAATAATACCACAAGAGAAAGAACTCAGATATATATATATATATATATATACAGGAAGATTAAATATATAGATAGCATTTACATTATTTTTAGACTTTATAGATATGCATAGAAATGCTAAATATTATGTAAAAATGGTTTTTAAAATCCCATAGGTCTGATTCTAAGTCTGATCATAGTCTGATTCACAATTCACCAAGTCGACTCATGCCTATTTGGGAAACGCAAAGTTAAATAAAACCAGACTCTTTCACACTGTTGTATCCTGTTAAGTAGATGCAATACTGGCATATCTCCTAGTATATTAAAGTTTTAAAGGCCGGTCTGAATTGATTGATGGATCAGAAAACTTTTGTCAGTGAATTTGCCTTGGGGATTGATTAGGCTATCACTGAGATTTTTTTTTAATAATAATTATTATCATTATGATCACTTCTTTAGTGTCTAGGATAATAATGAGTAAATTCTATTTCTTTGGGGTCCTAAAAAAGATACTTTCGCATGGCTTGTTTAGAAGGGATGCTTATTAAATGGAGATACAGAAAAAGCAATCTGTGTCCATTTAATTTTGTGCACCCCCCTTATGGCTTGTTATTGAACTGCAAGACAGTCTCAGCAGGCAGTCCTGACCTTGAAGCAGCAAAGAGTGCTGATTGAGGCTATTATGAGCAAAAAGATGGCATTATGCTGAGTAAATAAGAATCTAAAATAAAAGGAGTGGGTGAAAGCTTCAACATCCATATTCAGATCTGTTAATTTCCTTCGGGAAGTGCACGAGTCCTTCCCACTGATTTTTTTCTGCAAAACGTAATTCAATCAAAGGCCTATCTACTGACGCTTGGGGACGTTTAGGTAAACATAAACACTGAGTCCAAATATGTTAGTTTTAGTAGGAAATATAACCTTAGGGTACTACTTGAAATTAACAGGTGCTAACAATTAATGTCATTTTATTTTCAAGTGTTACAGATAGTAGAAATTGATTCATAGTTGATTGAAAAAAATATAATTTGGAAACCAAAACCAATGCCGTATGATAGATAAACATTGTGTGGACTAATTTTACCCCTAATGGATACAAAGCTGAAGCATTTAGCATGCAGGCAGTGACCACAGTCAACAGGCTAAGATCACCTTTCTCCAATGCACCACAGTCTCATTCTTCCTGCTCTCTCAGGATAAGTGCATGTTTCAAGAACAGCTTTCTCTACTTCAGCTTTTGAACTTCCCCTTTGTGCACCCAGAAAACAGCTCACTGGAGTGGGAGTCATTTGGCTCCAAATGCAAGGATCTCCTCTCCAATGCGTCCCCTGATAATATTTTATATGTTATCAGTTTGTTCATTCAGCGGATACTTACTGGAGACATTTTACCTGCAAGCTCAAAGCACTGTTATAGACGTTGTGAAAAGCAGAATATTACATTCTAGAAGAGGAGATAAAACATGCACCTAAACTACCATAGAATATGGGAGATAGTGGACTGCTTTAGTAAGATTCAGGTGGTGTTCAGTCGGGAGGGTGTACAGGAAGTGGAGCTCCCGGCGGGACAAAGGGAATGTTTCAGGGAAGCAGGCAGCTCCTTTAGGTTGGCCCTTGGTGGGGACAAGGATTTGGAACTGCAGAAATGGCTGGATTAAGGAGACTCAGTTTTGCTTCTTCCCTTATACATACACAATTTCTTTCTCTCTCTCTCTCTTTTCTGTTGTTTATTTTGTTCTAATCTCTCAAAATGCACTCAAAGGGAAGAGTCAGGTAAACACATGAAAACAAGAGTTCTTAAGGTCTTAATCTCCCCCGAGGTATAAAAGATTGTCTCATGCAGGCCCTGAGTAATAACAGAAAGTTATTATGGGACACATCTCTCAGAAGGTATAGCAACACTCATTTGGTAATGGAATTCTGTCTTTTAAAGTTATATTTTATTACCTTTGTGGTATTTCTTCATATGTGCTTTCTCTCGGAATTTTATATCACAAGTTGTTCCTTCAGTAAATCTCTTATCACTTTACCTTAATTTACTATTACTGTGTCATCAAATGAGATAAAAGACATAGTGTTATATTTGTATTATATGTGTCTTTGCCTTTTATATATTTTTTACTTCCTCCTATTTATTTATTTGAGCATCTTTAAGATACTTTATTAAAGTCTTTCTTTAATTTCAGATTACTGGGGTACAAACGTTTTGATTATATGATTTACTTTTGTGCAGTTTGAGTCAAATCTATGAGTGTGCCCATCACCAAGGCAGTGTGCATTGTACCTGTTAAGTGTAAATTTACCTATCCCTTCCTCCTCTCTCCCACCTATTTGGTTTCCGTTGAGTTTTACTACCGTATGTGCACAGGGGTTTTGATTGATTAGTTCCAATTTAATAGTGAGTACATGTGGTGTTTGTTTATCCATTCTTGTGATACTTCTCTTAGAAGAATGATTTTTAGTTCCATCCAGGTTGTTACAAAAGGGAACTGACTATAATCTCGAACAATTTAGTTGATAATTCAGATTTTCTCAGTGTGTATTCAAGGTTACTAGCCAGTGATCTATTAGCTTCATATAGTTATCATTCTGACTTTGCAGATAGCAATTAATTGGAAGGTAGAAGAGTGACAACAACAAAGATATTTAATGCAGAAATACTTGGCTTATTTTTATATCAAAAATAAGGTGCATTAATGGTATATATGTTGGTGACCTGCACCTGTGTCTTTTCTTTGGTCCATGTTCTTAAGCTTTTTTATCTCTACTTATGGGTCAAACTCATAACTCTGGTAAAACTTGTTAACATGTTATTAATAAGAATTCTCTGCACTATACATCTCTTCACAGGTTATTTGCTTAGTAGCACTTATTAACATTTGCTCACTGATTAATTCAACAAGTTCTAGCACTTGAATTGTTAAGTCTCATATGCTAGGAGATAGAGTCACAAAAATAAGAAAATTATGGCCTTTGTGAGGTGCTTATAATCTGTATGCAGTAGAGAGACATTAACAGTATAACAGGATGAAAATGGAGCTTCCTGTTATACAATACTAGACTATATAACTATAGGCTATTTTAATTGAGTCCTCACCATGTTCCAAGCACTATTTAGTATTTTATTATTGAATTAAGTTCTCACAATAATCACATAGTTGTTAGTACTATCCCAATATTATAAGAAAGGAGGCTGAGTCTTGCAGAAGTTAAATAATTTGTCCAATGCACTGTAATAAATTAGTGATATGGTTCAGGTTTAAAATCAAAATTGTGCAACCACTAAGTCCATATCCTTAACCATCATCCCCTCCCTCACACAGAACTTTTTTTTTTCTTTTTAAAGGCAAGGCATCACAGCTCACTGCAACCTCAAACTCCTGGGCTCAAGCAATCTTCCCGCCTCAGCTGGGGTTGCAGGCATGCACCACCACGCCCAGCTCATTTTTTTTTTTTAATTTTTGTAAAGATGGGGTGGTCTTGGTATGTTGCCCAGGCTGGTCTTGAACAGCACTCTTACCATATGAAAGGAAATATGTATTGGTGGCCCCAGGGAAGTAAATTCATTCTTGACCAAGGGAGGAATTCAATAATAATGTATTCTTGTGTCACTTCACCTTTTATAAGCTGCATAGTTTTCCACATATATTTTCTAACTCTTTCTTCATCATTATTATGATGAGAAACATTGCTATTATTAATTTTGTATTACAGATACTATATTGAGGCTCCGAAAAGCTGAGTAACCTGCCCCATTTTTCACAGGGAGTTAGTGATGAGGCTGGGGTTTGAATTTAAGTCTTTTAGTTCACACTGTAGAAATTTCTGCTACCTGTATGGCCTTTTGGGGACTCACTGCCTGACAGATGAAGGGGCTACCGGCTGGTGGCATGAGGCTGACTGGGGAAAGACTCAGGCCATAATCAGGGACAAACAGAGAGGCCACGGCACAGCGGCACAGGTGTAGGGAGTTGCAAACCAGCCCCCTAGACTCCGTGGCTGTCAGGCAACGCTGGGTTCTCAGTGGGGGGTATCGTGGAGGAGGTTGGTTCTTCCCAAGCCTGGGGGGGGTGTCCCCTAGGTAACAAGGCCCAGCTGAGCTCCAGGGCTCTGCACCCAGCAGCAACTGTGAAGCCAAGACTAGTCTTCGGTGCATGCAGGATGGGAAGGACTTCTAAGTTCCACAGTCCTATTTTACACCTGCATATTCTGTAGACTTCTGCCCTCAGGGTCTCTGTACTAGACTGTTGATGAGAAGCCCAGGAGGTTGGCTTTCGAATCAGAGACGCTAGTGCTGAGTATAGAATGCAGGGGCACACTTTCTAGCATGCAAAGATCAAGTCAACTAAGAAGATTTTTAATGATATTTCATTACAAAAGTTAAACTCTGTAGTTTATGCTTTTCTATGGAATGTTTAAAAACTGGGAGGCCAATAAACTTTGTAAACAATACTTCAGCACCAAAAATGGTATTGCTCTTTGACTTCATGAGAAGTGTGAATTCTGAAATCTGATGCCATGCAGTTTCATGTTCTAACATGTGCAGGAAACTAAAGTTCTTATTAATTAGAATATTAAGTAGAACATAATTATTTTATTTCCTCTCTTAGGGCTGAAACTTGTTCATGTTAGTGGCTCATTCTTTTGGAAGAAGAAACAGAACCCTGAACTGGATGGAATCCCAATTCTTAGTTTATTTAGAGTTAGTTTATTCTTAGTTTATTTAGAGTTTTTCAGTGCTTTTGGAGTGTCTTGCTAAATGTCAGTGGAAATTTTTTAGCAGGGCCAGAAGTGATTAGTAAAATGTGTAAAATGTTGAGCTAAGTGTGATGGGAGACTTGGGCATAATTATAAATTACATTTATTTGCTTGTATACTTTCATGGCACATACTATTTTATTTCTTGGCTCTTCCATTGGCAATAAACAGATAGATGAATGAATGAACAACTAAGCAGCTGGGGGTCTGAGGTCAGGTGTTTTCATTAAAAGGAGGTTTGTATATTGAGAGTGAGTCATGGCAGAGTTTCCTTCTCTGATGAGGGCAAAGGAGGGCAGTTTTCCTGCTTTTATGGCTTTCAAAGAATCAGAGAGCTGGAGGTGGGAAACTGAGGCAGAGCAGTGCAATGGAAGGTCGGAAATCTGAAGCAGACAGGCAAGAAACCAGCTCAAGAGGTTCTAATGACATGAATGTAATTGCTAGGAAAAAAACATGAATTAATTTGTCAAAAATGTTCTTTCATAAGGTAAAAGTTTACGATTTATGGAAGCTCAAAGCTTTAGTTGTGGGCAGTAGAAAAAGCACTGAAAGTGGAGATGGAGCAACAAAGAGGAAGTGACCCACTCAAATAGAAACGCGGGGCTTCCCAGCACCCGTCAGCGAAGACTCGGCTTCGCCATCCCTGGAGCCAGGGTGGCCTTAGAGGGAAGCGTGAGGAAGTCTCCTCTGAGAATAAAGTTCTCTTGTTAATGCTTCTCCTTCCAGCCCGTCTGCAGTAGACTGACAGCGCGAGCAGTTTTGCCATAGCATGCTTCAGTCCGCCCAATGCAGACTGATTGAGTACACTCTCGGCACGCACCCCCGCCCGGGTGCCGGCAGGTGAAAGAGGCACAGGATGATTTGCCCCATCGAGGTGAAGTGATGAGACACAGCAACCTCGTTAGTCTGAAGTACCCACATCACGAGGCTTTCTTCCTTCGTGGGAGCTATGCTTAATTATCATAGAACCTATACCAGGTTGCAATTTTCTATTTACTGTGCTACTTTCAATACTTGATTGCATGGTCTTTTTATTTCATTTCCGGGAACAATTATGTTAGCACGGTGACTAGCATATCCTGACACTTGGAAGCTGCCTGTACAGTGAAAACCTAAAAGGGACCCCTGAAGAGATCTTACAGGACTGAAGAAGGTGGGGAAACACTGCATGAGAGCAAACTTTTAAAAGGTGCACAAAGCTTCATTTTTCCCTTGCTTTAAAACTACCCTTCCTTCATTTTCATTTATTCTAATTGTCATTAGCAGAGAAGCCACTATACCCTGTCACTGTCACCCCACTCATCCTGCCTTCCCTGTAGTTTGCTCCTGAGCTCAGATAGAAGAGAGAGGAGAGAGCTGCTGCCTTCATAGTCAACACCTCATGGAACATCTTCAGGATTGTTTCTGTCTCTGTCTTTTCAGTTTAGATATAACATATTTGGATCTATTGGAAAAGAGATAGCTTATTGATGCCTTCATCAAGTAACACTTCTTTAATTCCCAGAGCCCTGTCTCCTGAATGATCTTTTCCAAACTCTCCATAAACTCTACTTCATTTCTTATTGAAAAATGCAGAGAGAGCCATAGAAGGATAGTCTTAGTAGGAAACAGAAGCCATTCTCGCTACAGAGGGTTTTCTTTCAACACTCACCGAGGCAGGGTTATTATATAGTTGAGCTCTAGTCAGCAGCAGCTGTGCTCAGAGATGGTCCTCAGCATTGGGTTCATTTCAGCTGTAGATGGCATCTTTTGTCACACAGATGAAACTAACATAGGGAGGTCTGTATCAGTGTTTCCACGTATGAATCAAGGTCCCTGTGAAGATAGACATGGTGATATTTAGAGGCCGGGGCTGTGAGACTTCTTTGCTCCAAGACAGAAATGTAGAAGCAGAGAGATGAGCAAACAGCTGTAAAATTTCAAAGCATCATTAAGTAATGACTGCCTTTTAAGAGTAAGAACAAAAGCAGAGTATACAGCTTGTGCTGCATACTAATCAAAATTTATTCATAAAGTTCAGGTTCAAACCTCACTGTGTCTAAATATTTTCATTATTTATTACAATTAGCATATGCATGATTCATGTTACCTGTCTGCCTCATTCAAGAGCACTAGTCCTGTGGAATAGCACTTAGGGAAAATTTGGACAAATCTCTCCCACTAGCTTGTGATAACAATCCCAGCTGAGCCAAGTAGTGTCAGTCACCAAGATTCAGCACTGTTCCACGTATAAATGCTCCTAAGATATGGAAATGGTGCAGTGCTAAAGTGTATTAATTAACATCTTGGAGGCAGAAGGTAAGGGAAATTAGTCTTCATGTTATAATTTGAAAAATGAGTCATGGTAGTTAATTAACCTATCTAATACCTCAAGGTAAATGAATGCCTGAATCAATTCACAATTAACAATTTAAATAACCCCACACTTAAAGTAGCCTTATAATACCTATATTTAAAATTGGATAGCTGAAACTCTGATAGTTGATCTTTTATTGCATTGCTTGTATATGTCCAACATTCTAAACTATAAACTCTTTTGAAGGCAAGAACCATCTCTATTTATTTTTCACATCCTACTTGGAATCCAGTAGGATACTTTACACCTAGAAGGTACTTAATGAAGACTCAACAAATAATTTAGACTCCCCTCCTTTATACTCATAATTTGTTATGAAAATTTCCAAAAAGAGAAAAAGATGCAGCATTTAAATCAACCAGTACTTAGTGACTACTGCAGTGTGCACTGGCTTATGTTTGCATATCTGTGTCCTCCATGAGATATGAGGCTGTTGACAACTCATTTTTGCAGCTACAAAGCTTAGAACAGTGTCTGCCACTTGGGAGGTATTTGATAAATGTTGACTTAAAATAAACTGACCAAAAGCAAAGGAAATTCATTTTGGCAAATGAAAGAAAATAGTGCTTTAACTGTTATATGTAAGCTCATCTATGTTTATTAATATTTCATCATGTTAGCAAATCAAGTTACTTATGTATAAAATACAGATCATAAAATTTGTGTTAGGATAATTCCAAGATCTCTATCCTAGCTTAACCACTCTCAAATTTACAACTTGATGTGTGTACCTAAATGTTTCATAGGTATCTCAAATTCAACATACATAGGGCTGAATTCACTACCCCTCCCTTCACTTCCAAAATAACTGGTTTTAACTCCTTTTTAAAATTTTAGCTAATGGTGAGCTCCTGTGCTCAGCCTCCTACATTACCAATCTCGGAATCTTCCTAGACTATCAGCTCTCTGCATTAACCCTCCTCAGGATCAACCTGTGTTCACTCTCGTGAAACCTAACCCCCATATATATTTCAATTATAGCTTCTCCTTCCTATCCCCCAGTCACTGCTGGAATTCAATCCTTTATCTTATCTAAGTGCCTGTCAATTGTCCTTGACTTGAATTTCTATGTTCTTGTGTGCATCCTGCAGGCTGCTTCTAGAGTTATCTTCTTAAAGACAAATGACCCCAAGATTCCTAATATCTACAGGGCAATGTCCAAATGTCTTTGTCATGTAAGAAATGTCATCATTTGTTCCACCAATACTATTTTTTCCTCTTTCACACCATCAGCTACTTCCTGCGCCATTCTCTACCCCTGGGCCACGATGCTCTAACTTCTGCTAGAACTCAGAGGGCTTTGTTCTTCCTTTCTGAGTTTGCTTGTTCTCAGAATGCCCATCCTTATCTTCTTCACCTGTTGATCCTTTGTACATAGCTCAAATTTCACTTCTTAAATAAAGATTGCCATGAACCCACAGGGATTTACCTGCTCAATTCCCAGTATTTTTTCACAGCATCGTTAGGACCTACATTGCTTGTATCTCTTTTCACTTGTCTCTTCCCACAGGATAATGGATTCTTACCACCAAGCCAAATTCCCATCTTTCTAATCCCAACGTGTCAGCGGTGGAGCACATGTTGCTCAGTAGACACTAGACTTCCTATCTTCTAACCATTTTTTTTCTTCTAATACATTCAAATATGTATGATCCTTTAAAATTATAGGTGTGAACCTGACCTAGGAACACATCCCTGTTTTTATCTGTAGGACGTATAGGTTTATAAAATTAGACATCATTTTTATCCATTTGCATAAACAAGGAACAAAAGGAATTGATTTAAACCTCTCTAGAAGCCAAATTTTAAAATCGTGTGGTTGATGGCGGCACCTACTGGTCAAGTGTGAAATTGCATCCCGGATCTATTGTTTTTCTAAAAATCGGGGCAGATGACTTCCCTCTGCTGGACGCCGAGGAAGCGAAGAACAGCAGTGGCCACTGTGGAATGCAGAGGGGACCTATGTCAAAGAACGCTCTTAAGGGCCGTTTAAATGCTGAGCACCAGTGCAAGCATTTAAACGAATTTAAATGCAAGCACCAGTGTGTCTGTATGCGCACCCTTCACGGGGGTACGGGCCAGCCCACAGAGGCAACGTCCAAATTTTCGTTTTAGAAAGCTGGTCTGTCCTTCCCTGGGGGTCATATCCTAAGATAACCAGCAGCACTCGGTGTACACCAGGAGTTTCTTTAAATGTGTAGGAAAATACACCTTCCGTCCTCTAGATATTGATTAAACACTTGCTGTGCAAGCGAGACGCCACCTAGCAGCGTCCACTCTTCCCCAGAGATAAATAATGAGCACAGCGAGTCCTTGTTTTTGATAATCTTGTGCTCCACTTGGAATAGAACAATTAATGCATCGTCATAATTTATCTGCTAGCCAGCTGCATGGAGTGGGCATCCAGTCTACTCCCACGATGAGGAACACACGGCAACTCACATGCAGATTCAAACCCCGTGAGAATTTGAATGTAGCATACACTGTCCACATTCCATGTTCTGTGTTAATGGTGAACTAGCACCTCTCAATTACCCCGGATGGAGCTGGAGCTCATTCTTCCACGGGAAGTGTCACCAAGTGGAAAAACAGGCACCACATGTACACCATCAGATTGGTACTGACTGATCAACACTCAGGTGCACACATGGCAGTAACAAGTCACTGGGTGCTGGGCACGTGGGACGGGTGGCCGGACGGGTAAACTGACAACTTAGGGGCGCCGGGAGCGCTGCATGGGGGATGGGCACGCTTGCAGCTCCGGCTTGGGCTGAGAAAAGGCAATTTATGTGCCCAAAATGTTTGTACCCCCATAATACTCTGAAATTTAAAAACAGATGTTCTGTGTAACCTATTGAAGTGACGACCGTTGCTCGATCATTTTTAATCAGATACAGTGACCCCGACGGGCCGGGGATTTCCTCGTTGAGATGGTTGTTGCATCTCCCTGAGAGGTGGGGAGTTGTGTCACGAGGAACAAATGAGAAAATGTATTTAAGCAACTCAGCAGACATATCTGACTGGATGCTCACTGAGCACTGACGGTTAATAATGTTGGCTACAAGAGCTCGGCTACGCCGTGCCTCGGCGCTTTACCTCAGGCGGTTCCCGCCGGCCGCCGGAGAAGCCCCTCACCTCTCCGCCCAGACGACTCTGATCTTCCCTCGTGGCCACGCGGTCTCCTCTCTTCCCTCGAGGCGCCCCTGACGGCCCCAGCAGGTGTTGGCTATCACCTGTCGCCAGAGAATGGTTTCAATAAACCACCTGTGGGGGAGCCGCAGCCAGGAACAGCCCCTTACCGGCTGATTACCCTTCCCGCCAGCCCCCAGCCGCGCCCGGGCGGTCCCTCCCACGCACGCGCACGCAGCATACACCTGAGCAGGTGCACGTGCACGTGGGCACGCTGACGTGCGGTCGTCATTAAAAGGCGAGAGACAAGCCGGGTCTGTGAGAGGGACGCTGGCGGGTTCCGGAGGGATTCGTGAGGGAACATCTGAAGCTTTTTCGAGGCGGCTCCTCATGAAAGTGAGTAGGTGGCCGGTGGGAATTCGGGGTGCGCTCCCCGTGGCCGGGCGCTCGAGCCTGCCGGCTTGTGTCGGCTGCCTCAGCCTTCGCCTCCCGCGGCCTCGTCCCGTGAGGGCCGGTGAGGAGCGTCTGAGGCAGCGAAGGAGGGCGCCGTCCTGAGCGGCCCGCGGCAGTCTCGCCCCGACGTTTTGTACCCTAAGGCCAGGCACGGGCGTCTATTTCCCAATGTCTTGGGAGTATTTTTTTTTTTTTGCATTTTTATTATTTTTTTAGCATGTTACGGGGGTTCAAGTGTTTACGTGACGTATATTACCTTTGCCCGGCCAGAGTCAGCTTCAGCGTGTCCATCCCGCAGACGGCGCGCACCTCGCCCTCAGGTATGAATGTGTTGTCCCCTCCTCGCCCCGCCTGGCACCGGTGACTGTTGCTGCTGTATGTGCACTGGATGTTTCTGGACCATTTCATTGGCATATGAAAAAAATCTGACGTAATTTGGTAACTTATAACGAAAAAAAGCCTCGTATCAGCGGGTGGCTACAGAGCCAGGCAAACCTCGGATAAAATCCTAAACTGTATGACCTGGAAAAGTTGCCTAAACCCTTCGGGACCCCTTCTCTTCCAACATACAAAACAAATACGGTACAATTTAAAGTTTTGAAAAAGGGGTCAAATAAGATACTATGTGTCAAATGCTTGGCACACAGTAGGCACTTCATGTTGCTGTTTGTAGGTATTCACTGGTAGCTGTTTCGTCACTTGTTATTTGTTATTAATAATAAGGATGCTAATTATAAATGTTGCAACAGCCAGGGACGCTCTGGAGAGAGGGTAGGAGCCGAAAACACGCCCGGGGGAGCTCTGATTTTGCAGTCACACCTATGACGTGCTCTTATAATGTTCACCTGCTTTTTGTCAGGTGTGGAAAATGGAAAGACGTCTGCAAACAGTTGCATTTTTGAGATTCCACATTCTTTGTCCATTGACTAGCTGATGACTTAATGACGTTGTGACGGTCTCTTTATCCCAAGGCGTGGGTAAAACGGGAAATACGACCCTCCCGCCCGACTTGCCCGGCTGGAGTCGAAGTGAAGGGCAGCTGGTGCTGCTCCCCGTCTGCCTGGCGCAGCCCTGCCATGAACGGCCTCTAAATGCCGCGCTGATTAGCTGCTCTTTGTCTTCAGGCAGCAGATAATTTCTGGGTAACGTAAGAAGGAAGTTCACTCAAAGTTCATTAGACTCTCTTCGAGAGGCATCTCTTTGGTATTTATTTTTTGCAGAATTTCTCCACGCATCGAGTATCTCTTCCTCCCCTTCCCGTTCTTATCCCATCTTGACCTCAGAGTGGACAGCATTTGACTCTCTGCCGTGACCGGTGTTTTTATTTCTTAGAATCCAAGGGTTCCAATTAAGCCAGGATAGAGTAGCGCAAGGTTGTGATACAAAGTTGCCTTTAGCATTAAGTGCACTTTTCCCTTATCAGGACATGGCTATCACTATCAAACCGTAGTTTGTTCTGGTATCTGCGTACCCTTGTATTGGTCTGTCTGGCAACTATCTGTCTAATTTGTAATGACCTCATTATGTCCCTTCTTTGCGCAGGAGACCGTAATCTTGTACTCCATTGTTAGAGGCAGTAGCTTCTTGATCCTTGTATGTTACCATCCAGCACAAAGTCAGGCCCCGAATATTTAATAATTGAAAGAATAAATGTTCCCCTAAAATATGAATTCAGTTCTTCTAAATTATTTTACAGGTGTTATTCTTCCAACAGTTGTTGATTACCTATAATGTGTCAAGAATTTTGGTAGATGCTGGCAGTGAGAAATGCAGAGAAAAGAAAGGAAAATAACCTCACAGTTGCTTTATTTGCAAAGATTGAACTTATTTGGGTGCTGTAGCATGGGGTTGAGGTGGGTCTGTAAGTCTCCAGGATGTTTTTCACAATCCCGTGGGTGGAAGCAAGACTCCTTATATACTGCCAGATGCTTTAGGACTGACTTGGGGCCTGTGTGGAGCTGGGTTTTCTGGGATGTAGCTTTTTAGTACTTGGGTTATTTCTGGGCTAGTCAGGATATGCTCAGGTATAAATCGTAGTCCTTCAGTGTGATCAGTACTCTACAGGGGGAGCATGGTTCATCATGGAAGTATGGAAAGATACACTATCAGATACATTTGTAAGCAAATTGGTGGGCGGGTGTGTGTGAGTTGTTTTCTAAATCAGAAACCCTTTACACACAGAGATAGGGGCATTGCTTCCCAGGCCTGGTTAAGGGTAAACTCCTTTGTACCATGTTGACCTGCCCTCTTGTCCCTAAGGTAAAATCATCCCTCTCTGTTTCTGGTTCTTTAGACCATGAACTGGAGTGTGTAACAGCTATATAAATGAGAATTTCTGTTTCTGAGTCGGGACTTTCTCTGCAGTACAATTTAAGCCCTAGTCATCTTTGTAACTGTATGTCATCAGCTTTTAGCACAGAACATTGTCCACTGTAAATAACACAATACATGTGTGTTGGTTTGATGAAGAAATAGATTAATATTCTAGTTTGGTGGGATAGAGCTTATGAGTGAATGTTGTAAAACAAACACTTTAACTGAAAAAGAAATATTAAAATGGTCATTAATGTTTTACAAAATTCTGGCCTAACCAAGTTGAGAAATCTTTGTTAAGTTATACTGGATCTGGGGTCACAATAGGTAAGATCAATCATAAACCAAAAGGACTGGAATGGATATTTTAACCATTAGTCACCCCTTTGTTAAATCCAAACCTTATTGGAGTAAAGGTAACCTATTAAGTTATCATTAATTATCAATATCATAATATATTAACTCTAATAGTGCATTTTTGACAAATCATTAAGCACCAGGGTAATATAACAGGAATTACTAGCGCTGTGGCTTTGATCTGGTTAACCTTTTAAAACACCTTAAATACTGGGTTGTAGATGTGCAAGAAATAATCATTATTCTGATGCAGAACTCTGCGGGTATTTTTGAGCTGTGATCTCTGCAAGTCTTCACAACAACACTGCTAGGCAAACCTTTCATTTCACTTTAAGGGTGAATAAAATGAGGCACAAAGTGTGGGTAACTTACCCCGAAGGATGTATGTGGTAGCATTAAGTCACGCCAGCCTGACTTTTGCATACCTGGTCTCTTACCAACCTGTATTGCCAGTGAACCCAGCTGATGGTCTTGGCTTGAAAGAAAGGGGTTCCAAGTGAGAGGCTTTGATGAAATGGGCAGGACAGTCTAGAATTTGTAGCATCCCTCAGGAAGGCACAGGGTGGCTGAGTAAAAGGCCAACAAGTGTTGGGAATCACACTCCGAGACTCGAAAATGAGCAGAGGCCCTGCTTCCATCCTGATCTGGCTGAGAGGAGATTAGGTGTCAAGTTACCTGCTTGGGATGATCATTTCATCAAGAACCTGCAGGAAAATCATGGTGTTCTTCCACATTAAAGTTAACAATTTGGCTTATTTTATTTTCCCGTGCCTATAAGAAAAGTCAACAAATTTGTTGACAGAACTTCCATTGAAGTTAAAAGGAAAAAAACCCAGTGTATAAAGCATATTTTTTTCACGTATCACTTTTTTTCAGCGATATTGGCTTAGCATGTAAAATACTAAGTAATGGTAGTGCTGCTTTTTAAAACATCTAAGTGAGCTCTATATTCATGAGTGGAAATCAATGACTTTATGGGATAACTTGCAGTCTTGGAAAATCAATTTTGTCAAAAAAGCTGAAGAATATTTTATTCATATAAAACAAAAAATCTCATGCTTTTGATAACTAGCCTACACATTTCATATGCATTTTACAATATGAAGTTCATTATGTGATTATTAAAATTCTATATTTTGATTATACTTTTGAAACTCACAGATAAGCATTGAGTTTATTCTGTTTCAAGCAATTGTTTGAGGGTTGGAGAAATATATAAAATACTAAAGGGCAAGTCAATTAAAAATTTGAGGAGGTTGTACCTGTAGATTACAGAGAAATTTTTCAGATTTTGGGGCAAGTTATATGCACTCTCTAAGTCTTGTTTTTCTTATCTGTAAACTGATGCTAATAACCTATAGGTCGTAGAGTGGTTGTAAGATTTGGCAACATGGATAAGGCATGCAGTTCCACATAGCAGGTAAGCGCCACATTTAACACAGGACAGTTTCTCAAGTTTGGTTATGGGGCGTGGTGGTAATTGAAGGCAGAGATGAGGAAAGATGCCCAGAGTCATCAAGAAGGGAAACTATACCAGAGGAAGTAAGGAGCAGGCTCCTGGAGCAATTCCTTCCAAATTTTCTCCCTTTGCCACTAAAGTTCTAAAAAACTAAAATTGTCACTGCTTCTGTGACTACCTTATTTCCCTTAGCATAATGCCCTCCAGGCTCATCCATGTTGGACACATATGGTAGGATTTCCTTTTTTAAAAAAGCTGAATAGTATTTTATTATATATTATATATCCATTCATCCGTCAATGGATACTTAATATTAGGTTGCTCCTATGTTTTGGCTATTGTGAATGATGCTGCAGTGAACACTGAGGTGCTTCAATATCCCAATCTTGGGTCTCTTGGATGTATATACTGAGATTTCTGAATCGTGTGATCATACTTTTTAGAATGTTTTGAGGAACGTCCATACTATTTTCCATAATGGCTGCACTATTTTATATTCCCATCCACAGTGTAGATGGGTTCCAATTTCTCCACACTTGTCACATTTTTACTAATAGCCATCCTAAGATGTGTGAGGTGAGATCTCATTGTGCTTCTGATTTGAATTTTCCTAATGTTTGGTGATGGTGATCACCTTTTCATATCCACATTGGTCATTTGTATGTCATCTTTGGAGAAATACCTATTCACGTTCTTTACCCATTTTTTAATTTTTTTTTTACAATTGAATTGTAGGAGTTCCTTGTATATCTTAGATATTAGCCCCATATCAGATATGATTTTCAAATATTTTCTCCCATTCTGTTGATTCCCTTTCCTGTTTCCTTTGCCATGTGGAAGCTTTTTCATTTGATGGGATACTACTTGTCTTTGTTTTGTTGCTTATGTTTTTTTGATCCTACTTGTATGAGGTATCTAAAAGTCAAACAGTATAAAATTGTGGTCACCAGGGTATGGGGGAAGGAAAAATGGGGAGATGTTGGCAAAGGGGTATAAAGTTTCAGGTATGTAAGTTATAGAGACCTGCTGTAAGCATTGTGCCTGGAGTGGATGATAACAAATTACACACTGAAGAATTTGCTACAAGAGTAGATCTCAAGTGAAGGGCTCTTGCCACAAAATAGAGGGGTCGTGCAGGAGGAAACTTTTGGTAGGTGATCGATATGTTTATCACTTTGGTTGTGGCTCTGGTGTCCTAGGTGTATGCACATGTTCAAATGCATCCAATTATATACAATAAAAATGTGTAGTATTTTGTCTTATTATACCTCTCTAAAAATGTTAAATAAAGTCACTGCTCCTTTCCCTCCTTTTTCAGATAGAAAACTGAGTCCTAAAAACACACACATCAATTTGTATTTTCTTTAGTTTATGTATGTAAAATTAGAATAAAATGCCAAGAAGTTTGTCTTCAAAAAGTATAACAAAACTAAGCATCATAAACATGGCATTGTGTTCAACTTCTTTTGCTCTTAAAAGAGATTCTTCAATTACTTCAACTGTCATTTCCCATAAGTGTCTTGTCTTTGCATTAGCATTTATGTAGCAGTAAGAGCCCATTACCCTGTGGCAATAGTGTATTACAGTGACATTATTCCACTTGGAAATACTGATTGTTTCTTAAATACAGGATACATACCTGGTCATTCCTAGTAAGGGCATTAAAATATTACTACCCTTGTTAGCTTTTGTCTTTGACAAGTTTCAGAAGTATTATTCCAAGTAATGCCATGATGTATGCAGTTATTTCACTGGATAAAATAAGCAGAAATTGCCACTTTTGGTATGAGATCCTTTTTATTTGGTACATACACACAAACACAGATCTCATCAAGTAATTCCTGTGAAATTAAGAAGGCTGCTTTGTTTGGGAGCATTTCCATGGTGTGATTATTAATAGAACCCTCTTTTATTCCCAGAATATCTCAATTGGGACCAGTCTATTTAAAAATCATTTTATACCTTTAAACAAGCAACACTTTTCCTCTTTATGTAATTTTTCGACCTAGAACCACAGTAGCTTAGAAGTCCTAGGGACTTAATCAACCTCCACGTTAAATCAAAACTTGGCATATCGTTCAGCCTTACATCCCCTATCTACCTCAAACCGAATAACAATGTGCTATGTCAAATTGGTATGTTCCCAAGAAAGTTATCTATTTTATCCATAAACTTTTTGACATCTCTAGCCCTCTTCCTCAGCTCGTCTAAATACCAATAAATGTTGTAAGTAGAGAATTTATTGATCTCCTTGGTCCAAAAATATATATCTACAGGTATCAGTTGCATTTCCCCATCTTCTTACATATGCTTGTGAGAGTATGCCTATGCTTTTATGTGTGTGCATGTGCACGTGTGTGTCTGTCTTGACTTGAGCTAAATTCTCTGCTTGGAATGCACTTTTCTGATTCTTCTCTTGGAAAGATTCCATTTTCAAAGTTCAACTCAGATACCCTTTTTCTCTCAAGCCTCATTTTTATCTTCTGCTAGCCTCTTTCCCACCCCTACAACTCCATGAGATACACACACACACACACACACACACACGCACGCATGAACACACACAGCACCACCACCATACTAGCTAAATTTTTCATCTCACTTCATTTTTATAGTATCTATATTCAATTGTATTCTCATCATAGAGAATTTATTTCAGCATCATTATTTTCTAAAGGGTAACACTTGGTGTTTGATGGTATAGGTGGAGGTCAGTATGTATTTTTTGAATGGACCAATGTCTGTTGCCTCTGTGTTTACTGGGTTCATACGCTGTTGAGGGTTGCAGCTCCCCTGGGAGGTCTAAGACTTTTTAGTGAGCTTTTACAGTGGATCAGATACATTGTTAAAGACTCTATATGTGTCATTCTGTTTAATCTTTAGTTGCCCTAAGCACCCTGTTTTACCAGTGAGGAAGCAAACTAAGGTTCAGAGTATTTAGGTGATTTGTCCAAGGTGATGTAGTCATTAAGTAGACAGTGTCAGGCCTGAATCATTGCCCCGTACTTTTCCTCCCACATTTGGGAAGCTCCATGAGGTGATGATCCCATAAAGCAACCAATTTTGAAATATATAAAATATATTTTTAAATATGTCAAAAGTCATTTAGTGAAAAGTAAACTGTTTTTGAAAAACAATTTTAATGGATGTGATTTGAAGACAGGCTAAAAAAAATACAGAGATAGATTTGTTATGTGGCAGGAAAGAAAACTTGATAAATACTTTTTAATCAAATTCACACAGAAGTGTAAATGTAATTATTTTTTTTAAACTCAATGTAACTCATCAAAGAAACTAAAATTTTGAGAAAGGAATTAAGACATACCTTTATTTTAATTCCAGGAGTTTCAACATTTGAAAACACAGGGAATGTACACAATTATATTGAGACATTTGGATTAAACCTGATAAGAACCTAGGGTTAAACTGGATTCATCATGAACCAGAAATCGTTATGATTGCTACATATTTAGTGGTTTCAGTCAGACACCACCATAGCATGCTCTATCAAGACATCACTTAAATTTAATGGACAGAGCAGCAAGAATGCATTTCACAGACAGTGATGGAATAAGAACTTAGTATGGTAAAATAAAATTAATTACTGGATTCTCCAATGGTTTCTATATGGGATCATCAGAGACAAAGTTGGAATAAATTATCAAAACAAAAATATTAGTCACAGAAGATGCACAGTGTGTTTCTAAAATGAACATAATATATAATAGAAGAGACAATATAATGAAGGAGAAAATTATGGAAGGGAGAAAATACCTATGGCTTCATCAAACTGAGTATTATGGAAAATTTTGATTGCTGCATCTGGAGGTTAAAACCATATTTATACAAGTGGTAAATTGTCCTTAAGAAAGCTTACATGTGGGAGATAACATTGTATATGGTTAATTATATTTTAAATGAAAACTGTGGGGAAAGTCTCCCAGATATCTTTAATTTTTCACTGT
>CM052451.1:21725718-21746406 GCA_028533085.1 Varecia variegata
CCAGCTGATATTTTAAAATACCTGAAGTAGGCAGTAAATATGATTATCTACATCTTACAGCTGATGATGTCCACACTCCTGGGGCTTTAGTAGTAGCATGTGGAGACAGCAGAACAGGCTCAGATTTTGATTCTGAATTTGTTGCTCTATATTTAGCTGCACACACCCCATTGCTAGAGAGTTGTGGCATTGATACAGTGTGTTAGGGGAGATAACATCACTTATAATACAAGAGCATCCCATTTGCTTGGGATTCAGTTGTAACTGATAGGGCTCTTTCTTCAAAGAATTCACCACTTCCTCTTTCAAAATACAAATTCCTATCTGATTAAGTAAACTTACCTACCTATTTGAATAGCAAGGGCTGTAGGCATAGCTTTGATTAGTAGGGAATTCCATTGATGCCTTGAGTTATATTTGTGTATAGCTATAAGAAATTCCATAGTGCATGTAGAATGTGCATAAAAACATGAGAAAATATATTATCTGTAATATATTATTGCATAGTGTGATTTTTAAATTTCTATGGAAACACTAAAGTAGTATCTAGATTTGCTTTTTGGGCAGATATGCATCTCTGTGAGGCTACTTTATTTTTGAGATAAAATTTATCTAATTAATGGCTTCTTAAACTGATTGGATTATGTTGGCACATGTTCCCATGCTGTTCGTATTTGCCTCAATTCAGCAATACTTCTAAATGGAAACTGCATAATCCTTTACGTTTATAAAATGTTTTTGCATCTATGACACGACTTGAATGTCACAGTGACTTGGTTACAGAGGAGAAGAGAGGAACTGTGACTCACAGAAGGTTTTGTGTCTTGCCTGATGTAACCCAGATCTTATGTATCAATTCTGTGTCTTTTTATACTTAAGAAAGAATTTCACTACACCCTGCTTCTAGTGTAGCAGAACCTAGGGCATGTGGTCTAAGGTCCAGAGATTATTTGTAGATTAAGTATTTTATTATTTTTTTCAGCATTAGGAAAATAGTTTGAGGAAAGATGGCAACGTGAAGGCATACACACCTGGGAGTTAAGGAAAAAATCTCAGATCGCCTACATAGAAAAATAGTAACAATTACCCTTTCGTTTGTGCTTACTACATAACAGGTACTTATTGTCTTCATTTTAAAGAATAGAAAACCGAATCTTTTGTCATATTAAAAAAAGGGAAACGAAGAACAAATGTCTTCATGTCTGAACACAAAGCGAGGTACTCTTAAAACTATGAGCTATACAGCCTTTCTAAGGAAATGATGCAACCAGTTGAATGATGGAAAGCACAGTCTTGAATTCTGAATTTTCAGTTCAATTTAGTGATTTCATAGAGCTCTATAACATTTATTTTCATGCCTTTCTTGGCTTAGTTTTCATTTTTTCTAGATCATTTTCTTATTTCTGTCATTCTGAAAGGATGTTGACCATTTTCTTATGGCTCTTTGAGCTTGTGGTTACCATCAACAGGAAAACCATCACAAAAATAGCTGTAATTTATTCTTTCTCACATTTATATTTGAATTGCCAAATTAAAATTTTTACCAAAAAATTTAAGTGTATATTATTTGTTATTACCTTTTGATAAGGTTCTGGATACTCAGGCTCATATGAGACTCTCTAAGTGTGCCCAGCCCTGCGTCCGTGATGGTCTGCTCTCTCCTTTTTGTGCAGCCAGGTCACCGCTGCTACCCAACAATGCATATCACCCTCTGTCCAGGCCAAGGGAGGATGCTGCCTAAATGCAGTCTGACGAGCACCTCCACATGCACAGATGGTGGTGGGAGAGTGCTTGTCTCGGCTCTAGTTCCCCTCAGGTGTTTTCTTTGGCCAGAGGCACAGGTGGGTGAATATAGTGTTATAAAGAAGAGAAGCTTTCATGATTGGTAAACCAATATGTTGGTGAGTAAAATAATTTTATAGGTGTAGCAATTATAAGAAAACCAACTAATTGATTGATTAACAAATATTGCCAAGCTTACATATGTTAACATATATAGTTCTCCTAACCCAGAGAAGCCTAAGGGTGAAATTGCTCTGCACTCAAAGGCCGCCCTCTGTCCTTGTTGGCTTTTCCGCTGGGACCTATGGAACTTCCACTCACAGATGCTTCTCCCTTTAGCATTTTACCCTGCTTTGTGGCAAAGCAGCTAAGTTTCTCTACGTGAGCATTATCAGTCCAGTGATTTTATCTGAAAGAACTGTACAGGAACATTACCATAGAATGTACTTGTCATTTAGTATAAAAAGACCGATGCGCAGACAGGGGAGAGGACAGATGATATTTGTTAATTGAATACTTGGTATTCCAATCTTATGAGAAGAACATTTGAAGACATTTACCAGGGTATGTAAATACTTCTTATTCGTTAGACATCGAAAGTTGAAATTTTAACCCAAAGGAAAATAGTCACAATTAAGATAACATATACCACACATACATTTATGAATACATTTGACATAAATTTGACAATATTTCTAGAAATTAGTTGGGAAATTTAATTACCCTATAAATCTTGAAAAAGTTACATAGAATAAATTTGAAAGGCCTTTTTTAATATCACGTAAATGGACACAAATACTCTATTTGAGCATGAGTTATGGTGTCTGATATAATTGTTATATGAAGCATTTTTAATGGTGGCGGTTAGTTTTTGTTAAGTGTAAAATGCCAAATAAATACTACTATCGTAATAGTGTTTATTTTGTCAAAAGTATCTTCATTCTGAACTGAAGGACAACAATGGAGTGAGAGGAAATATAATCCATATGCTGTTGTTTCTTTTAAATACATAAAATAAGATATCACTAGTACCATAAAAGTGTTGGTTGTTGCTATTACATCTAGGTATTTTATATCTCCTAAGCCATTTGTCACCAGCCATGGAAAGTAGAGAATAACATTTTTTTTACATTTTGTAAATGAGGAAACACAGTCACATAAATTATAGGCCTTGGAATCAGAAACCTAGTTCCAGATCTTGTTCTCACTACTTAAACAAAACTTTCTTTAGTAAACAACAGAACTCCTTTGATTCTTGATACTGCAAAGTAGGGAAAAATGAGACTGCATAATTCTGTGATGAGGCTGAAATGAAATGAAAATATTTCTATTTTGCAGATTACCAAGCAATGTGTAGTTAATATAATTAAACTATGAGTTTGCAATTGTAGTTTCTATCCTGTATAAGGATTCTTTTTCTATCTAAACATTTATTCATGTATTCGTACCTTTGCCCTTTCTCTAAAGATGTTACTTTTATTGCCATTTTCCCCCTAAACATATGTCAAGTGGCCTGATATGTGTTTTATTCAGGGAAATATATATGTATGCACACATACATATATCAGTTATGGATATATCTATATTCTTATATGTGCATTTTACATATGTTCTAATGTTAAAACTTTGCTGCTGAGACTGAATCTAAGTTTGGATTCACCAGGCTCTCTGGTAGTGAGAATGTTAATCAAAAACCAATGTTATGTGGTGCGCTTTATTTAAAAAATAAATTGTTAAAAGGGAATTTTGCATAATGTTTATTGAAGGGACATTAAGTGATGCAATAGGCAATGTTCAAAACTATGGTTTTGTAATTTAGCTGTTGTAAATTTCATAAAGCTTAATAGACTATTTTCTAGGATAAATCAGGGATCATCTTTGAGAAAATGATTAGCAAATTTAGAACAATTTTTGTATCACTATACCCTTTAAAACATTTGTTCAAGAGAACTCATGGTGATATTATATATTAAGAACACACAAATCTCATTAGTCACAGAAATTACACAGTTTTCGTGAATGGGCTTCAAGAGTTTCTGTTCTGCGTTATATATGTTCAGTTCAATGTAGCCTCCTGAATTGATTACAACATACTGCCATTCATGTATAAAAAATGCTGGTCACTGGGTGCTGGCTTGACATTGTTATGAATGATGCATCATACCTGAATATGAAATCTAGCTTTTTAACTCTAATATAATGCTAGGGTAGACAGGCTAAAATATAGTGTTCGAAGAGATGATGTTTATGGTTGATTGTCCTAATTTTCTTTGCCAAAGCTCTATCAAATCATTAACTATTTTCAATTTTCACCAAATTATCCCATAGTCATAAGCTTCTGGCTTTACCATATTACTCCTGAGGATTTATTTCTAATCATATCGAGAGTACATATTCAGTGTGATAGCTGAATTATATTAATTTGACTACAAACAAAATTACACAATTTAAAGTATTGATTGTAATAGCGTTCTCTTTCCATAAATCTGCCCTGCAATTCCATTGATTTTAAGTATGTGATTAAATGGTTTGATTTGATTCAGAAATTGTATTTTGATTATACAAGAAAACTCAGAGTAGGAAATTATAATTTTAAGTTGAAAAGCAAACTAAGCCCACTCTGATACAGCAACAAAGTCTGGCATATTACCTATGACTGGAGTAAGAACTGGATACCCTGGGCTGCCTTCTGGGCCTCCCCAGTAGGGTGGGTGCATCTCTTTTTACTTGTACCTCTGTGCAAACACATGCTCCATTGTGCCAGTAGACATAAAGTGGGTTCCCAAGCAAGCTTCATTTTTAAAAAAAAAATTTGTTATAGAATTTTTACTTGCATATGAAAACTGAGCATAAAGAAAATTGCAAAAATTTAATACATAACTTAATTGGGTAGCCCTGGCACATATCAGTGGGAAAATCTTCATATTTTATCACTAACCACAACTCTAGATTAAAATCAAATTCACATATGGGTACAGTGATATTTATATATGATTTAGTACATATATTTATGTAGGTATGTGTTTATGCTTATATACAAATATATGCATACATGAATATACATGTGATAAAACTGTATATACAAAGTATCACTCTTTATATGTGTTCATAAATCCTAATACATATTTTCCTGCTGGGAGCTCAGAGACCTCTTTTCTCTTACCTGTGTTTTCTGCAGTTTTCTTTTCCTCTTGATTGGTGGCATCTATGTGCAACACACTTGCTGGCAATAGATGGGATGTGTTGTTCTGCTAGAGACCCCAGAGGGCAGGCATCAATTCTGACTCTGGTATCCCTCCTGTCTTCTCCTCTTTCGTCCCCACCCTCGGCCCTGGCTGAGTCCTGCCACACCCTCCTCGGCTGGTTTTGCATCCAGAGAGATTGCTTTGTGTTAATCAGTTACAATCTCTTCTCTGTCCTCTTGGACGTGGCCTTTGAACCCCAGGCCTTGAAAAGTGGCTAGTATTTGGATATGGAAAAATGAGAAGGGCATTCAGTCCTCCCTAGCTGCATGTTTTGGTCCTTTTTTCCTTTGGAAAAATAAAAATTACTGATCTTTACAAAAATGTGCCCTTATAATCTCCTTAAAAAAAAAGATTCAAAGCTGTTCAATCTTTATTTCCCTGTCTGTGCCTAGCATAACCATGGTGAGAGATGACATGAAACGTTTCTGTGTATTGCACGACAGGATGACCTGATGTAAGTCACACAGAGGCTGCCAAGTTCATCATCTGGATGCATCAGCCAGGTGTCTTGCTCTTTCCTCACACATGGTGTTACTGCAGCATGAGTGCAACTGTCCATACCATTCCATAATATCCCTTGATGTATCTTCTGCTTCCAAAATCCTCAACAAAAGTATTGCAGCCAAGGCCACATCTTTCCTTCTTTAATAGTCCACTCTACAGTGGCCCCACAAGGTCATGTGTTCCCAGGCTGGCTTAGTCTAGGGTGTGACATCCTGCCCTGAGCCTACTTCAGAAGGCTGAGGGAGTCGGGACACAATTGCACATTGGCTATTGTATGTATAACCAACTCGAATGGATTGTTCACTTGCTTGTTCAAAGGGTGAAACCACAAGGCTTTGCTCTAACACATTCAGCCCTATTGATCTGCAGACATTCATTATGACACCCCCTTCTCTCAGTGATATTGATCTAGATGCCATTGATTGACTCATACCTATCATTTCAAAATTTACATCACCCAGAATGGAATAGTACATAATTTTCTGCAGTCAAGTCATAATTTAGTAGGAATTTTAAACTACTTCTATATAATGAATAAATTTTAAAAATGTAAGATGATTCACCTATGAAATGTGAGGATCCATCAATTCCTACAGTAAACATATAATTTCAAATCATTAGTTTATTCAACAAAACAGAGTTGTATGATTAAATATTATTATCAATAAATATTAACTACCATTATCCAACTAATCATTAAGTCCCCAGCACTATAATTTTAGTGTATCTTAGTAAGCTAAAGTTAATACATACATCTTTTGTTATTTTAGAACATTCCTTGTCAATGATCTCTATGCTAGGACAAAATATTGAAAGTGTATGTGAAAGGATGCACCTGCAGGATCTGGGATTGTCTGCTGTGTTCACCTATGTATACCAAATCTCCTGGTAGCATATAGTGCATAGTAGGCAATTTATTAATATTGGTTAAAATAATATTTGCCTAACTAAACCTTTGATAAAATCATCATTTTGAAGATGGAATAAATCTAATTTTCCTGCAGTTTCCAGGGAATTCATTTTATATTCAAAGAAATAGAATGAAGCCACCATGTATGTGATTAAAAGTTTTGTTTGAAATTACTTTCTAAAATTTATTGCCATTGAAATTGTGCATCACTTTCCCATTGAAATATGGTGAAGCTCAGTAATGGTGTTAATCATACAATTGTTATTAATTATTAATATACAATCCCTATTTATGTAATCAAGAATACATAATTATAAACATTTAAGAAACTTAAGTTAAATTGACCTGCTTATAAGTATTTTTAAGCGTCTGCTATATTTAGATAATATAAATTCAGAGAAGGCACAAAACCTGAGAATAGTGCTGTGTATTTGAGAATTATTTTGTTGTATCTGAATGAAATTCAGTGACAACCCTAGACATTTTCAAGCAACAGTATAATTGCTCCAAAATGCATTTTCTAAAAGTCTGTATGTCAGGGGGTTATGCTGTTTTCATCTTGAATTGCTGAGGATCCTTGAATCTCGCTTGCAATGTGCAAATTGAAGTTGTTATTGGTTGGAGACAAGGCAATGACATTCGCCAGAGATTTGAACTTTGAGTAAGTTTTTCTAGGGTTTCTGGGAAGAGCTAACACATTCACTGGTGTTTATTTATTATGATTGGCATAAAAAGAAAATTGGACAGCTTCTGATATTTATTTTTAGACACATTTCAGTTGTATTTAGGAAGATTATAGAAAACAAGGCATACATGTAGGCTGAGTTCCATAAAATTAAACTTTAGTTTTAAGATAGAGTGAATGCCAATTCTTTTGAATTGTTTTCATTTTCTTAGGATATTTTATTTCTCTTCACAGCACAGGCTCTGGGTGGGAATGATTTGTTTATTTTTTAACAGAATGATCATTACTAGTGTGAACTAAAATAAAATTTTAAGGCTCACCAGCTGACCGACTGACTGAATGGACCCCCTTATGGCCAAAGGAATATCCTAAAACTAAATTGCCTGCCTGGAGGAGGGAGGTCAGACATGCCTCATCATGCCCCCTTCCCTTCTTGGGGACATCTTTTGTAACCCATTAACAGGCCTTAAGGGTATGCAAGACAAACCTGCAGGTCCTCAATTTACACAACAAATCTATGTCCTGTGGTTTATCTCTAATAAACAGCTCTTTATGTTAAAACATTCCAAGCATTTAGACAAAGCTTCAAGTCTTTAACCAATTACAAGCCCCAAAGAATCTTTAAACCCACCTATAATCTGTAAGCCCCCCCCCCCCCTTCAAGATGGGCTGCCTTTTCGGGCCAAACCAATGTATTCCTCCCACATATTGATTTATGACTTATCTGTAACCCCTGTTGCCCTGAAATGTATAAAACCAAACTGTAACCCAACCAGAGTGAATCCACTTGCTCAAGGCTTCTTGGGCGTGACTCTGGGTCATGATCCTCAAATTTGGCTCAGTAAATCTCTTTAAAATTACTTTATAGAGTTTAGGGTTGTTTTTTTTTTCCTGTTAAAACTAGCATTGCATGTTTGATTTTTCTAAGCACATTTTCTTTTTGAATATGTTCCTAAAGCCAAAATATGCAGTATTTCTTTTAGCCTATGAACTAATCAATGAAGCTTTCGTCAGTGATTTAGAGAGAGCTTAAGATATTTTTAGAAATAGTTTTTCTCAACTATGTAAATCTTGCATAAATATTAATATCTACATTTGCTAGAGGGATCTTAAAAATGGGTTTATATATTGTCATCTTTTGTGGAATCCAATGTTGGTGTGAGTTTTGACAAATAAGACAAGGCTTTTTTTTTTTTTTTTTGTGGAATCATGTATTCTTACAATTTTGTCAAGAAATGTATGATAATGATGCTATTAATGTATACTGATGTGAGCAATATTACCTGGTTCTCAATGGTGTAATAGTGATGACATATCAATGACAATAACTTCCTTATAAAAAGTGAGATATTAAAAATGGTTTCCTCTACAATAGCATCTGCAAAAATGCACAAGAACACAAAATTAAGGTCTTTCTTTTCCAGTTACTTTCGAAAGAAAGGCAATTTCCTTAAATAGTATTTTTTAATGTATTTTATATCTTATGTCTTTAACTCAGAGTAAATTAGTAATCATTTTCTAATGACCTATGGAAATATTCCATGTAGATTCGAGTTAGTGTCAAAGAGAAGGGAGGCATCTGTCCTTGATCAGAAGCAGACAGTGTCCGAGATGGGGAAGGAGAACATTCTCAAACTTAGAGCTGTTCATCTGTGAAGCATAGACTTCGACTGTGGCTCTGTCTCACTTAGAGACGTAGGACAGGCAGTTGAAGGGACAGCGCGTTTATTTCATTAGCTCACATGGAGCAGCCAGCAAGCTTCATAGAGAGAAATAATTGATTGTGTTCTCATTGCTGAGACGTCCTGTCCAGCCAGGTAGGGGTTTTCAGTGATGTCAAAGTCAATGTTGTATAAATAAATGACAGGACATATAAAACCTTTTTATTTCTTGGATGCCAGCTGTAGTAAGAAGCTTTTACTTCCTTTATTCATTAATAAAAGTCAGTGTGTATTTGCATAACTTATTCTAATGTCCCATTAGAAAATTCTATCCAGAGAAACAGTCAATTCATTAGCGAACATTTCTGTAATTTGGTACTGATTTCACTGTCTTAGAGAAGAAAAATCACTCTTTTTTTTTTTTTTCTTGTTTCTAGGCAAAACATGATAGTTTTAAACATATTCTTAAACTGCATACTGGAAAGAGACTAAAAGAGGAAGCAAAAGAATGAATCAGTACAAATTCTTTCTCTTGGTTGTGTGTCCCCCAATTATATATAAACATGATTTTGTTGGTCTTTTATATTCTTGAATAATGATTACCCTGACCCAACATAATTCATTTCAGTTATTAGAAAACATAATTTTAGAATATTGGACTCAAACATATTCAAAAGATATGGAGAGACAACTTTTAAATCATGAAGCACTATTGCTTTAGTACATGACTCTTAGCCTGGGGGATGTGAAAAATGGTCCTGAGATTTTTCAATCAGTTTATATTTTAATGTTTTCTCCCATTAGGCAATTTTTAAGTGGTCACATTGAAGAGAGTAAATTTTAGAACCAAAGTGTTCTAAATAGTGGAAACCAATTGGCAAAGACTGTTTGCCTGGTTGCAGACTGTGTCCTGTTTAATTTCCAGGTGAGATGATCACCATTGCATCTGCTATGGTAAGTGCGGGGAACATATTGAGTCGTTGTATATAAAGAGGGAGTGCTTTGTTCTCTATGGTTATTATTGGAGAATGCAGGAACAAGCTTTAGGTAAATTACATGAGCTTAATTTTTCAGATCCTTTATCTGTCTTTTGTTTTGAAATCCCCAGGATGTAGCAAAAGGACTTACAATCTAGGCAGTGCTCTACAAGTGTTTGTCTCAGGAAGGGGTGATGGAAAGAGACACTTGCCTTTCTGCAGTATAAATAGGTAGCACCATTTCTACAACTAGCACCTGTGGTGAACGCTGCCTGATTATCATTCTTAGCACAGCAACCCAAAGCCACTGCTGACTGACAGGTGCTAGACTTAAGATGACCTGCATACCACTCTTTTCCACACCATCTGAATTGTGGAGGTGGATTCCTCTGTTGTGCATTACCCAGGAAACTTAAATGCAAGTGAACATGCTTATAAATACATTGAGCCCACATTAGTATTATCTACAGAATTCAACCAGTTGTACTATCCATGGAGAGTAATGAGATAGAGAATGGATTTGCATTCCACTGCTTGGGAAATGTTTCCAGGTGAATTCCTACTAATAGTGAGATTTATTAAATTTAGAAAGGCATTAGATCTTTAAGAATATACTCTTAATGTTAATGACATAGTTTATTAATGTTATAGCTGGCCCCTATTGACTCATTATTTTATGTCAGATATAGAGCTAATATTTTAAATATATAATTTGGTTCTTAAATTATTAACAAGGTGACAGGTAGTATTTTTATTCTATTTAACAGATGAGAAAACATAGATATATACACATATGTGCATATATGTGTTAATACTTATTATGCTAGGATTATAATGTCGCCATCTACTATTACTACAAGAATGTTGAATAACCATTCCCAAACTCAGTGCCATGTAACAATAATCATTTAATTGTCTCATGCACGTGTGGTTTCTCTGGGTTTGGTTGATTCAAGCTGGACTGGGCTGTTTGGCTATAGGGCAAGCTCTCAGCTCTGGTATGCACCATGAGTCTTTCCTGGAGCACATTTTCCTCAAGGTGATGAGGGAGGCTCAAGAGAGCCCTTTACACCTAGGTTTGGAACTGGCACACTGTCACCTGTGCCCTTGGAAATTAGCCAAGGCTCATTATATAGCTATCCCAAGATCAATGTGGCTGGTGAATACTGGGGAATGTGGTTGTTTTTTTGTGGGAGGAGCTGTAAAGCTACATGGTGAACAGTGGAACAGGAAGGAATGAAAAATTGGGAACAAAAATGCCTTCTACCATAATCATGGACTTAAATTACTTGAGTACTCTTCTGTATTTTCCATTAACTTTTTATGAAAATGTGTTCTGTGATTAAAAAGAAGTAAGGCGTGTATTTTCATGTTAAGATGAGTCTATTTTAAGATGATGAAGTAGGCGAGATGACATTTGAAGTTGCTCTTTGTAATATATATTTTTTAAAGCATAGTAAATTTATTGAATCAAAATTTTATGTGACATGGAGGTCTTCAAAAGACCCAGGGAAAACTGTATATGCTGAGATTTGGTGGAGAATGGGCAGTGTGGAGGAATGTGATTGGACAGAGGCCACGTTTGACCTCATGGTGATAGGCCAGGGGTGGTGGTGCGAGGTCAGCAAGGCCTGTCTCTTGAGATTCTCCTTCAGCTCTCCGTGTAGCATTCCTTCCTCCTGGCACAGGGCAGGGTTCCTCGGTAACAAGGTCTTTATGACCTTGTCAGAGAGTTTCCTCATGGGAAGTTCGTACACGGATAGGCAGGGAAGGTTAGAGTGATACTTCTAGGTGCTCTAGCTTACTTTGGGGGTCAGGTATTCCAGTTTCTATAACCCACCTTGGGGAAGAGGGATTCTAGTTTCTGCGACTCACTTCAGAGGAGGAGGAGGGGTGAGAGACGGGAGCGTAGGAGAAGGTCAGAGAGAAACTTTGCTTTCGAGGCCTCCCGTCTCCTTTAGTTCAAAGTACTCTGGGTGCCAAATCTCCATACTTTGGGGAACCATTTTATTAGCCCCAACAATTATTGGAATGTCAGAGAATGGGGAGGCTATGTGAGTTAAAAAAGAAGTGAAATAAAAATGTTACCTAGAATTGAAAAATAAAGGAATATTTGCAATGTGGAACTACTTGCTCATTCAATACTTGTGAAGGGTGAGGTGCTTTCCAGGCAGTGACTTATTTTTTATGGTGCCTTCATCTTTCATTGGTTCCCTCAAATTCATAGCACAAGAATTCAAGATAACAGCATAGCTAGATTGCTGTGATTAAATGGGTGGTTTTCAAATGAACTTCTGTGTTGCATGAATGGGCTTAACAAACTGTATTCCATATCCACTGTGCAGGAAATGTGACCAGGGCCAAAAGGCATCTATTCTTTCCATGGCTTCAGAATGATTTTAATTACTGCATCTGGATGAGAATAGAAAGTTAATTCCCTTTTTTTTTAAAAAAAAAAAAAAAAAAAAGATCTCTACATTTTCCCTCTTTAAATATGACAGTAGTATAATGTAGGGGAAAGAGCTGGGGAGGAAAGAAGTAAATTCAATTTAAACAAAATGGGTTGCCTGTCTAAACATGGGGGCAGGGAGGTGTTAATGGTACTAACACCTACCAGGGACTTTTTACATCCTAGGTGCTTGCTTTACCCATAGGCTGGAGGTTACAGACAACTCCAAGACAGCAAAACAGAAAACTGATAGAATGAGGGTGGAACTATGCCGCCTCCCCAGGGTGTAGCATGACTCTGGTTAGGTTGCAGCCCCTACCTTGATTCTAAGCTGGTGTGTTTGAAACTACACCAGGAGAGTTGGTGGTGGTTCACTGTGTGGCTGTCTGGCTGCCTCATCTGAAATTGAGTCATCGTTTTCTAGAGATGGCTACAAAGTTAGGCAACCCAATGTTTTTGTTATGTTTGTTGCAAAATTAGATGTTATGGGTCCGTAGGTGATGCTAATAGTAAATTTCTGTCATTTTACATGTTTTGTCAGGACTGCTTAGGTAATTATTATTTTGTTGAATGGTGTGAGAAAGAAAAGATAGTCTAACAAAGGCTCAGATTTACCTGAGGTCCGCTAGCCATCTCATTTTAGTTCCCATTAACGGTTAAATGCATAATAATTTACACGACAACATTTGTGCTGCGTTTGAAGGGGAGCTTGTATTCTTGAGTTGACCATGTTCCAGGACTATCTTTCATCATGAAGGTATTATCCTTGAGTCATCCCTGTATTCATCAATGGAATATGACAGGTTCTGAAATTTGAAGAAATGGTAATACGATTCCTTATTAGGTCAGTTCTGTTATCTACATGCAAACTATTTTGAAATAATTTATATATTTAAAGAGGCCTCACAAGCATTAAGTAACGTAACACATGCGGCACTTCCTCCATCTTGGCTCGGTTCTTAAGCTCCACTTCAAATCCAGTGCAAATGAGAGAAAGGTTAAGTGATGCCATCAGCAGTGTGGCACAGTGACAGTCCCGGGTGCCAGAATAGCGCTGGCAGACTTCTCAACTCGGATGTCGCAACCCACTAGGCATCCTGGCTGTGCTAAGCAAGGACTTAGTCACGTGAAGAACGAGAAATGATTTGTCATAGTAGAGCACAGTAAGAATAAGATCATGAATTGGCAAAGTGCTTCATAACTTTCAAAGAGCATTTAACAGTTATATAAAAGAAAGCATATTATGTATATTAATAAGCACATGCCAAATATATGAGAGAGCGTGCAACACACACGTGTTCTTGAAATATAATTTTAGGGCTACATGGATCTCAGATATTATCTCACTGAACAAATGTGTAAACTAACGTCCAGAATGAAAAATTAATATCACAGAAGAATCAGGTCTATATCTAATTTTATATGCCAATATTATATTACATGTTGGATACTTGGGTACTTCAAACAATCTCAAATTTGAGCTACTCTATTACAAAGCTTGTTTTCTTTTTTACCCTACTGTCTTCCGGATGCAGAGTTAATCCGTGTGTGTTTACCAGTAAGTAGATATTTATTCAAAGTTCCTCTCTCTTTTAATTGTTAATGTGCTCTTTTTAAGTGGTTTATTTTTTTAGAGAAGCACATCTAGAAACAGATTGCTTACAGGGCAAATTCAGCAATGAGCTGTTTCTATATTTGTCAAAAGGTACCCTGTTCAGGTTATGGGTATACTAAAAGCCTATACTTCGCTATGCAATTTGTTCATGTAACAATATACCACTTGGACCTTGTAAATCTACTTAAATTAAAAATGAAAAAAATAGGAATCAGGTATCATACCACCATGTTAGTTTTCATACGAACAAATTATAGTGTGTAAACAAAAAAATAAGAAAAGTGTCCATGTATTTCACAAGGCAGTCATACTGATACAATGTAGGCATAAGTTTTGATTTTTGCATTTTGATCAGTGAAAATTCTCTGTAATATTGTCTCTCCTTACCTTTCCTCCATTTTTTTCCTCCCTTCCCCCCTTCCCCCCTTCCTACCTCAAAGGCCTAATAAGTTTCTATCATTTTCTCTTCCTTCTTTCCTCCTTCCTTCTCTACTTCTCTCTCTCATCTCCATTCTTTTTTTCTGGTGATAATATAAATTAAATCAGGAGTTCCTTCTTACATTAAAAAAAATCACATTTACACTGAAAACTATGCACGATTGGCAATTTATTCAGTGTTTGCATAGAAAGATTCATGATGTTTCTTTTTAAAATGCTTACATCAAAGTCAATTGATTCTGTATTATATTTTTAATTTCTGAATATCTCATAGTATGAGTTTTTTCAATTAATCATTTTTGTTCTGTTGCTTTTCCTAGCTCCGATGACTAGAGACCCATATTTTTAGAGCCTTAGATGTATTTTAATTTATCTAGTTAAATATAGTATGAATTTTATGGAAATCAATTCATTATTTACTTCCATTCAGAATGCAGGGGCATCTAGTTTTCATATGTAAAGGAAATAGTTTCTCATCATTGTAGGTATAATTTTAATGGTTGAGCAAATAGCCAAGTAACCATGAAACACAACCCACCCCCTATTATTATTCCGTTGGCATTTTAGATGTGGTCCTCCAATATGTGAGGACAATTGTCTCTGGCACAAGATGTAGTGCCTTTGTCTTATGAAACGTTCAGCGAGAATTTGTGTTGTATGAATGTCTCTCATATTTATAGAGGCTAAGTGTGGGTTAGCTACTTTCTTAAGCAGTTAACATAATGCTTTCATTTCTTTCTTACAAGAAACCTACAACACAGATACTATTACAGTATTGAGGATATTCTGTGAGATTTCTATGGGATGACGAGCTCAAATGTAGTAAAGCCCTAACAAAGACAGCACTAAAAAATCCCAATAGCATTGTATGAGAAAAAGTTATTTTAGTATTTCAAAAGGCTACTAGAATAGGTTATCAGTGGAAAAACTCAGAAAATGACTTCCTTTCACTGAAATTTTCATTTGTTTTTATTTTGAATTAAATTTGATGTGGGTCAGAAAACATAGATCTTTTCAGTAATTAAAACCTATAAAAGAATGAATTGAATCATAAACTCTCAATGTTATAAATAAAACAACTGAGATTCAGTGAGTGAAATTTGTTTCTGGGGAAGGTCTGGTCTAGTGAGTGTCAGGATCAAATTCCAACCTATGGATGTCTGGCTCCTAAAGCTGCTCTCCATCATGCAAACCTCTTCCCAAAAGAGAGACTAGAGTAATAGATAAGATTTAATAACATGTGGATTAAGTCACAAGTCGTCAATAGCAAATGAAACCTAGATTATATTTCAAGGGCTGTTTTCATGAATTTTTCATCATATACCAAGGGAATAAGCTCCATGGATTCTTTTCTTTGGGAACATTTCTGAGTAAATCATGAATCATAACTGTAGATTCAGAAGTTTTAAATTTATCCTTACTTTGGAGAGTAGCCCAGATTGCCTTAATGTATATTATCAATTAACTAATATTAGTGAATAGTTCATTTTTTGTGCGGAAAATTATCTCACACATGACCTTTTGAATGACTAAGACAATGCCTTTTCTGTAACATATGACTTTTTATGTGCACATAATATCAAGATCCCTTCTTATTGAATTGGAGCTGGCATAGGAAAAAAACAAAATGACATCTGGTGACTTTAGAGGCTGATCTAATAACATAAGGATTCTGAAAATAGAATCCATTGCATAAGCCAGGGCTAAGATCACTTGATTGTGCCTCTCTCCAGTGGTTAATGTCACACAGTTTGAACACACATGGATCTTATATTATTTTTGCATCTGTAAGGACATACTATATTTTTCAGGAGCTAAGTGTCATTCAAGACTCCTCCTCCCTATGAAATCAGATTTTTATATATTGGAAAACAGGGTGAGTATAACAATAAAAGTTTGTTTAAATATTAAACTTTGTCTTTGGAAGAGAATATAAAAATAAGAAAAAAAGTATTTTAATAATAAGGCATTACAAAAGTATCAGAAGCAGGGAAATCCATGCCTAGAAACTGACAGGATACTTACAGACATTGTGAATTAAGTGTAAGGAAAACCGTTATGAACCTTTTATTATATAAACTGTGTTTTGAAACTATAAATTCTTCAGTTGCTTGGAAGTTCACCATTGATACCTTTCTTTTTAAATAGTGTCTTATTTTAAATAGTGTTTTGTTTTTTTCTTTTGGCATCTACTGTGAGATGAAAAATATGGGAAAAGTTAATCCCTCCAGTTAAATTACCTGTGGAGATGCCCCTCACATCCCTACACACAGGTGCACACGTGTGTACTAATTTGCATTTTGGTTCCTAGTTAGGTGCGCAGTGAGAGGTCAAGGATGAGACAGACTGTGACGTCCCGGCTGAGGCAGGGCAGTGGAAGGAGGACGACAAACACTAGCTCTAGCCAACTCCACTTTGATGCAAAATGAGCGTCTATGGTTCCACATAAGCGATCTGAACGAGTTCCTCTGTACAACTTCCTTTTCGTTTTGGGATCCCTCAAGCTATCCTTAAAACTGTTTGTGGACACCTAACATTTCTTAGCTGTTACCACACTTCATCCAGGCTGTTCCTACCTGTGCTCATGCACTTTGCCAATATCTGAGGGGCTATGGTATCTACACCAAGGCAACAAAATAGAACCTTGCTTCAGTCATAGACACAGTACATGCAGAAGGAAGAGGTGATAAAAATGTGGAGGTTACCTTGAGAAAGAGCATAATTCTGGCTTGTAGTAGTGCCTATGCGTGACGTAGACCAACCTCACCAAGCCTAGATAATCTGAAAACAATAATTCTATCCTTTGTCATCCTAAGAAAAAGGGGTTCTATTTATCTGTTTTAGTCCCAGATTTTTTTTCCTCCTCTTTTTTTTTTTTATCTCAGAGTTTCTGCATTTTTCATACAGTTAATGTAGCATGGTGGTTAGGTTACTTTGTGCAAAAGGACAGAGCTGCCCCGTTAGACAAGCAGAGGACACTGGTGTGCAGGTCAGTGATGCAGTCGCTCACTGACTGGGATGATGGAGCTATGAAGAACCATGAATTATTAATAGAAGAGATTTCCTTCTATCCTAGTGACTGGTGTCCCTCAGTACTTCATTAACGACTGTCCCCTCACCATTATAAAAAGGTCATCAGGTGCTCTCAGGTCCATGGAGTGTGGCTGCCTGGCTGAGAAGGGAACCCATGGGGAGACCCTCACTTCCAGTCTCCTGCTTGGCACCCAGGTCCTGGAGGCCACAGCAGGTGACAGTTGCCTTCTTCTACTTCACTCATCTTGGTCTCTCCAACTTCACATTTTCGTTTGAAATTAAATATGGCTTAAAAATGCTGCCAAAACAACACATCAGTGCCCAGGGTGGTTGCATTCGGGTCTAGCAAGGAGACAACCAGAACCAGGAAAAGGGAACAGCCCGTCTGAAGCAAGACATATATTTAAGATAAGATACATAAAACATGCTGCTGCCATTTTATTTTTTTGATTCATGGATTTGTAATTACACATTTTTACATTCATTCCTTTTGCTTTTCACATAAGTATATATATGTCAGACGGTGAGTCTGAGACATTGAAAACATAACAAGGGGCAAAACTATTTGAGTCTTAACAGCTTGGGATGAAAGTGAAGAGAAGAGGCTGGCTTTATAAATTGACAATCATGAGATTTATTTCAGATATGAGGAAATCTGCATGATGAGTTTGAAATGCAAATTCCATGTGTTAATGCTAAGAACTGATGCTGAGGTTTTGGGCGACATGTTCCACCCCCACTGCTGTGGTTTTCTCCCAACCCCCCACCCCTGCCCAGGATGCCAACACTTGCAGAATTTTTATTTTGGTCTGAGGTTCTGCTTTATCTTTTCATTCATTTATGGCATCTGTGATATACACAGGTTGTATATAATTTTAAGCAGCCAAAATGAGTAATTTTTTTCTTAGTTTCTATAATAGTTCTGAAGTTTTGCTTAATGAGGTCTTTATCAGCATGAAATTATATATTAATATAGGTTTCTACTATTTAAAAAATATCCTTATGGAAGTTAGGTATAGGTTGGGAGACTGACATATTCTTCCCAATTTTTAGACAGTTCGTAGAATCACGTTTTGTTCAAACATGATTCCCACACACATAATTAGGTAACTTTTTGTGAGTTCCCCTCCCCCCACATGTTATTGTCAGATAAGCTGTTTTCAATTTTGTACTTTTTAGTTGATGTTTTCTACATTATGAAGTCTCCCTTTTCTTTTGCAAAATGTTTCCCTTAATAATGAGATTTTTTTGAGTTATTAAAAATTCTTTGCTATTCTGACTGGGATGACTGGAAATTTTAAGATTCATTTGGGAACATTGTAGTCTAGGCGCATGGTCACATTTCCACTTATTCAGATCCTTCGTGCCTCCAGGGTAATTTTACAAGTTTTTAAAATATTCTTCAAATCACTATTAGATGTCTTTATTTTTTACCTAACGCACTTAATGTTTCTTTATTTCTAGTAATTTTTCAAGGAAGCATTCCTATCATCTTTAGATAATATTATCATGAAATCTAGAGCTTCTCATTTACAATCTTTTCCCCCTCTCTTCAAGGATGCTATAACATTTTAGAATTGTACTTAGTTTTCTACAAATATGAGCTATATTTACTATTTAGGCTTATTATGACAAGGTAATCTGGGCAGCTCTGTCCCACTTCCCACCCGGCCAGAGACCGGAGGTGTGGATAGAATTCTAGTTGCCTGGACATGCCACATTGACTCAGGCCTCCAGCACTTTGTAGTTGTCAAAAATAAATTGTACTACACAAGTTAAACAGGTGAGGAAGACTTTAGTCAAGGCTATTGCAATAGGAGAAAGAAATTGAATTCGACTCCACTGAAACAAAAGAATGGGAGGGTTTTTTAAGCACTGACTGAGGAGAGAAATTGCTGAATGGGATGTGCCCAGCACATTAATTGACATGTTTTCAGATGTTTTTCTCCTATTATGCCATCTGTGCTTGCACATCAGCATCCGTGGAGGTTAGGCTGCTGCCCTCCCACAGACAGTGGGAGATAACAGGTGACGTGAACTTTGATGGGTACCTTTCTAAGGAATGGCTCCAAGTTCTTGAGAAAAGACAGTTCTGGGATGTCAAACCAGCAAGAAGGGCTTAAAAAGATTTACATACATCTCAAAGGGGCAGAGAAAGAGTTTGCATATGAGTTTTCTAAAGTAAATGTTCTACCAAAGGGGGAGGGCAAAGACCCAGAGTCGAGAATAAACCTGTCTCAGGTTTTGTCCAGCTGAGGGGCGTCTTGGTCTCTTGTCATTTCCCTGTCTGGATTGTCCTCTGCCAAATTGTCCAGCTGGTCAACTCTCCAAGCTTCCCAGCAAACGAGCATTCTTATGCAGCCTTCTGGAACACCCTGAGGCAGCCGGTGATGTTCTTCCCTATCTCTTCCCTTGCCACCATCGTGGCAACCACCATGAGAGGGTTTAAGGTTTTTGGCTATTCATCTGTTCCCAGACAGTAAACTCCTTGTGGAATAAGAACATTGTGTCTCTGTTGTCCCAGTGGCTCTCATGGTGAGTGTTACATTTCACATACCTGAAGTCTTGCCCTTAGCTGTATTTTTTTGTTTTTTTTTTGCTTTATGGTACATTGGAGAGGCTTAAAAGAAGTAATACCAAGTAGAGATTGTTTAATAAGCCTTGAGTATTTCCCTTAGTGGCAATGTTTTCAGTCTCCCTTAACATGAGAACAACATCTCCTGGTTCAATTTATAGCTCATTTGTGCTTAATTTGAAGAATACCTGCCTCAGTGCAGTACCCAGCGTGATTTACGAATGGTACTCAAAGTACCTGAAGGTGTAGCTGAGTACCGAGGTAACTAAAAGAATACTGGAGAGCATGTTAGGAAACCTCCTTGCCTGGGACATCCCAGTTCACAGTAGATAATTAGTTTCCATGTTCCATTCATTCATTCTAGAATCTCCTGTATGAGAAACAAATGTTGCTTTGCTTAAAAAATAAACAAAGAAAACTGGAAACATTGCTTAAGAAAGCCGTGGCAGCCATAGATGAGAAATGTGTTCTGTGTGTGGATGTTGATGAAGATGTCAATATGTGAGCTGGTTAAGCTCCTTTCCATATGTAAAAACATGACCACCAGGGCCTTATTACTCTTTCCCATTTTCAGCCATTCTTGGTCCTTTATTTCCTATGCCCATTTCACCTGGTTCTTCACTGTTATCTTCTATATACTAAAGACTGCAGAAACTTGAGTACACACACACACCCTTCCTTTGATCGTCCCATCTATTAATAACTTGCTAAGCACCGTTCCTTCCTTTCTCTGCCTCTTTCACCATCATGGAAATCATACTCCCTCCTGCCATTCTAAATGACCATCTCCCTGCTTTAACTCCTTAGTGCCCAA
>CM052451.1:21746506-21761997 GCA_028533085.1 Varecia variegata
AAATACTTCTGCCAAGAAATGTGATCAAAATTTTCCAAATGATGTGTAAAAATAAGAATAATATTTAAAAATTGAACAACATGAAGATTGCATTTGACTATTAGAGAAGAAAGCATTATCAGGGAAGAATTCCCATATGAGGGAGTTTGAGAAATAATATAAATCCAACATTAAGCAGATAATTTCTGATAGCACGGAGATAGTTTTTTAAGAAACTGCTATGGAAATCTGTACAAAATGCTTCTCTGAGTCTTTTTAGTAAAGTGTTCCTAACAGTAATATCAGTTAATTTTCACACAAACCTCAGCATTTTTATTAGTCAGACAGGCTAACCTTAGTGTCCCTATTAACAAACTTCTAATCAGTGAGATTTTTCCCAGTCTGGGGCTGCTTAGTACTTTCTGGACCAGTGGCTTTGATTTTTCATAGAAAGATTTCTTCAGAGGTGGTAAAATGAGTGTCTGCATCCCAGTGAATTTTGTTTCCTCTATTAAAGAAGTTTTTAGTTTTCAACCTATCTATGTATACTTTCTTCTGTTGAGCATACAAGCCAACATTAAATGATAGAAATATTTTCTTTAAGCATGGTAGCTATTGCTCTGCTCAGGGTGAGTGTCTGGGAGACAGGGAGATAGGGAAGGGAGAAGAGAGAGAAGAATGTGAAAGGAAAAGTTACACTATATTTTGAGACGAAACCTACTTATACTTTCTTTCCAAATGGGTAATACTGGACTGGAGTAATTATAGCCACACAAAATGCCTCTCCTGCATTATCATTTGGTAAAATATGACCTATTCTTCCAATGTAAAACAGATACGTAGGATTAGGTCCTGTGAAAATGAAGAAAAAATAATTTGGAATCAATTAGCAACAATTAACTAAAAATTGTTAATAATTGGCGAACAATGAAATGCAACATAACACCTATTGTGTTGCATTTAATTTTTAGTTACCCAAAATTACTAAATGATCAAGGACTTCTAAGGTTAAAGAAGTTGGTACTTGTCCTACCTGTTTTTCTGTGTTTTGCTAGGTTCCTAAGATAACACAAACTTCTATATGGCAGTGCCTATCTAATATTTTCCAGTTAGATGCTTGAACAGCAAGTTATGCAAAGCTTAAAATATATATTTTCCATATCTATATATGTATAATTTGCATGCCTTTTTAATCATACCGAATCCTATAGAATTAAATATGCAGACAGAGGGCAGAAAATAAGTGGACGGAAAGTTTGCCTAAGAGCTCTGTTAACCGAGTGCTCCCTAGACTAAATTTTAATATAAATATTGCAAGTGTGGATGGAATGCATGGTGCTGAGTTACAAAATGCCCTATACTAATAATCATTGGTGTAATTGAGTACAGCTTCTTGGCAGTACTTCACAGAATTGTTCTTTTTGGTTCTGAACCCATTGATTATAAATTGAGTCTTCTGTATAATTACAAAAGATTAGAAAATAGTAGTCTCAAAGAATGCTGTAAGAGACTCAATAGTTCATTGCGTGGATGTACTGACAACTGTTGAGTGTGGTGCACGGCTGAATGGATGCATGATCACCCACAGCAAAGACAGCAACAGCCACTGCTGAAGGAACAGGAATAGAAAATTAAGAATATTCAAAACAGCTGATGAGTTCAAAGATAGACTGATTTGATGTACCACTGCTGAATATTGAGTAGATGTGCAGAGACTAAATGTCCCTGGAATTAAAACTTGAGTGTTTTTTTTTTTTTTTTTTTAAGCAAATTATGTGATGCTAGTGGACTATTTTAAGGATTTAAAAACTCTTAGGGCCCAAGAATGTTTATGGGAGAGGGGATAGTTGGAAGGTGTTTGCATGTTTTCTTGCTTTGTTATTTAGAGTTATACACATTTATTTTTTGTCTTTTTAATTTTTTTTTATTTCAGGGTATTATGGGGGTATAAATGTTTAGCTTACACATATTGCCTTTGCCCCACCCGAGTCAAAACTTTAAGTGTGTCCATCCCCCAGACGGTGCACATCACACCCATTAGGTGTGAATATACTCATCCCCCCCACCTGCCTGACACCTGATGAACGTTACTACTATGTGTGCACTTAAGTGTTGATTAGTTAAGTCAGTTAATACCAATTTGATGGTGAGTACATATGGTGCTTGTTTTTCCATTCTTGTGATACTTCACTTAGTAGAATGGGCTCCAGCTCTATCCAGGGTAATACAAGAGGTGCTAGATCACCATTGTTTTTTGTGGTTGAGTAGAACTCCACAGGATACATATACCACATTTTATGAATCCACTCATGTATTGATGGGCACTTGGGTTGTTTCTACATCTTTGCAATTGTGAATTGCATAACAACGTACCTAACACAGACTACCTAATATTGGACTGAGGAAAATAGTCAAACCCAGGGTGTGCTAGACTGTGTGAACAAAGACCCCCATGTTAGATCCCAGATAGATGTATAGTCAAAATCATATAGGAGACACGAGATCAGCATTCATCCAGTGCAAAATAGGTGCCAGTAAACTCTATGAATACACGTTACTATAAATTTTAGACATGAGAATCGGGGGGAATTGTCCAAAGCCAGATAGCTACATAGACATAGAACTAAGATTCATACTTAATTGTCTACACCTTGTTGCTTCTAAATCATGGACTTTGTTGTATATATTGGGTATTACAAAGACCAAGAAAAAACATCTTAAGTTAGGTCATCTTCACACATGAAAAACAGTGGCAGGATGGATTTGTGACTGACTTAGTATCCACAAACGGTATTAATTGTTGTGTACTAAGCATTAGTCTAAGCACATAACATGTTATTTCATTTTGCAATTAACTCTTACAAGAATCCTGTGTTGTGGTTTTCTTATGATGGCCTTCTCAAGGTGGTGATTCTGAGGTACTGAGAAGTTACATAAATTATTTGTGGAAGGACAAATCAGAGCCAGGCAGTCTGACTTACGAGTTGGGCTCCTCAGCCTTTAATGTAATTGCTGTCTAATCTTGGTACATATTGGACACTTCTGTCTACTGTCTGTGTTATGTTCTGCCAGTCCCAAATGTTTGAAAACTCCAGGTATGTGCTAGCCTTGGAGTCCAGAAAGGAACAGGGAGAATTTCTATGGTACAACTTACAAAATTTGTAGAACATTTCAACTGAAGATGTCATGTTAATTTAAACATGACATTTTCTACTTTAAAGTTGAGCAACATAAGGCCCAGTATCACTCAGTAATTAGGTTTGCTATCAGGAATGATCAGTTATTAGAAGTGGCAACAGCTCTCTCTCCTGCATTCCTCATTGCCACAAACAGGTGAGCTATCCAGGCTTTAATTAGTATACAAAAGACCTTGCCTTAAAAAAAGTTAAAACTAAAACAACTGTGTCTCTTAAATGGAGTACTAGCTAAACTATTTTTATGTTATTGCTTACCATTTTATTTAAAGAATTATTTTGGGGAATTATCTTTCATGCCTGAATTACATAGGCCTCAGTCTTTGAGGATTAATTGCCAAATCTATGCATGCTTCAGAGTTAGATTGAACATGTGTTAAGAAAAAAATAAATGAAGCATAATGTGTTTCTTTTAAAAATCTTTTCATACATTGAAGAAAACCAGATAGAACAGAATTTATAAAAGAACATATTCTAGATTGGCTTCAGACTCAGATCAGAGAGAGACTCAAATATCATCATAGGAATATTGATGCCTGAAATGGCACACACTGCTATATTTTAAATGGTCTCTAAATATGAGTCTTGTGTCTAAAAGCAGAAAACTACCAAGCACCAATTTACATCTCATTGCCAATAAAATAAAATGAGGTATCTGTGGTGTTCAACAGAAAATCAGCAGGGAGCATGATGAATGTAGGCGATGCCTCACCAGAAGTGAATATTTATTTATTCACAAATGTCTTTTCTGTACCTACCATTCTTACCTGAAATACTGTAAAATATTTTAGACAAATTCAGGTATTTTCAAATGAAGTGCTTGCTTTAAGAACAAAGAAGAAAGAAAATAAAAATCATGAATGGAGACTTTTTTAACCCCTTAGAAAATTTAATTTGTGAAAAAAGATACTCACCTGATGTCACTAAAAGCTGAGATCATAGAGGTCACAAGTTGTCGGGGCTTATAAGTGGTTGTTAAAATCCTTTTTTGGAAGCAAATGAGTTGTGCATTTTTCTCGTGCAGGACATCTCCCTGCATAATGTCCATTTCATTAATATTTTTTATAATTCCACGTACATGCCAATGTTGGTGGTTCTTCTATTTCTCAGGAATCCCCTGCACCTGCTGGTTTAGCCACACTAAACTACCTATGCTGTAGTATGTCTTCCATATAATTGTTGAATGTTTGAATTTAGGGACATGACTGAGAAGGTTCTGGCTTTTGGTGTTGTCACTGGTTTAAAACTCAAGGCTTTTTGTGATTTAGGATCATGGACAATATCTTTAATCATTTCCAAGTGACAGTTTCTCCCTTTACAAAATCAGGGTAAAATTCCACATTATAGGATTTTTGAGAATTAAAATGCTCTAGTTTGTGTGATTAACTGGGACCAAGTTACATGCTCAGTTAAAAAAAAAAAAAAAAAAAAAAGACGTTCTCCATTTACTCTCTTTGTTAGGTCAGTTTGTATTTTTTCGTGAAAGTCTGGGACCCTGAGTCTGGATGAGCTGGAGGGTTATCAGGGGCCTGTGAAGCTAAATGACTTTTCCAAGTGGGATAGGACTGAGGAGATGCATGTGAACAATTCAGCATCTCAAGCAACCAAGCTCTCCTGTGCTGTCCAGGGTAATCAGTTCCCTGGGTCTCTGCTGGTCTCTAGCTCCAGAGCTTAAACAAGTACTGCGTGAAGTAATGGTGTGTAGATAAGTGTGTGGGGCCTTTTGGTACCTGACATATTCTGAATTGCAGTATCTCCTCAACACCAGCTCTCAGACCGTCTCCAGACTGGAAGTCTGACAACAAAGTTTTCCACCCATGCATTGCACCCCCGTAGCTAATCCTGGGTGCCCCATTATGAAGCCACCAGTTGCAGCGCTTCCTCCCCATGACTGCTCTGACTAGCAACTGCAAGATGCCATAATCATCAGTGAGCAACAGGGACAGGCTGGGCTAGGAGTTGTGTTCAATAAGGGCTACCCAAACACATTCTTATCTTTTCCACGTGGTTTAAAAAATCCCCCGAAAGAAGATAGAAGGCACTCATGATCTGGAGAGATCCGATCTTGCCTGGCGGTTATATAAATATCCACTTCTAATAATTCAGTGTCCAGAATTGATTTCAGAATTTCCAATATCAGTTGAAACTTGAGGACTTCCATTTCAGTGTTGAATATTTTACCACTTGTGAGCCTAATTTAGTCATCTTTACAAACATAAATTTCCAATGCCGTCAGTATGAAATTTGCTCAAAGGCTGGAGAAAGGACCTCAGTAATTTTAGATTTAATGGAGTCATATCTTTCTAGTCTCCCTGCCAACCCAGAACACTTTGCCTGGATTCTTTTCATGTATTCTCTCTCTCATGTATATGGAGCGAGAATTATGGTTCACATCTTTGCAGATACATCTTCATTTAAACCTCTATTAACATTTCAACCTATTTCCCTTCATTCTATTCTACTAGGTCCCTTTGAAAGTTCAAAAACCTATGCCCCTCTTTTAATACAGGCATAATGGATATTAAAAACCAATGGTGAAAAAGATGTAAGAGAAAATAAAATATAAAGGAAAAAAATTGTGCAATGTAGGAAACACTAAAGGTTAAAAGTGTCAGAGGGGACAGCCTCCTATTGTCAAGTGAAGATATTTGGCCTATGAGAACAACAGCAGTTAAAAGTTCAATGTGAGTGTCATTTTAACCATTCTTTACAGATTCTAAATACAAAAACAAAATGTGCTGTTAGGTTTCTTTATTCTCTTTGAAAGTGTTTCAATTACAATGTAACAGCACCCATTAAGTGACCTTGCAGGGAGGATTTTCCTAGACTGAATGCTACCTGCGTTCATATTTATATTGGGAATTGAACTTTTGGTTATGGAAGTAGAGGGGAGGATAAAGGTTACGCATTTGATATTTACTTCTTCAATTATAACAGACCACAATCACAATGTTCAAACAAGTGAAAGAAAATGCCCCCTTTATACAAACAAACCTGTGTTCAAGTAGACAAATATGAATCATGCAACTGATTTATCCCACGTGCACTTGACTATCTTTCAGTAGACGTCAAGACATAGAGAATCAATCTTATGATAATCCCCCCCAAAATTATCTAAATATTTACAGATTATCTTATACACTTGCCTATAACCATAAGGTTTACTAATTGCATGGATTAATCATACCAGTCAACCTTTTCCCATCTGTTGGAGCTTTGAAGCTCTTCAGTTTTGTACTGAGCCAAAATTATTCATGGTCAAATTCAATGCATGGAAATATCTCGCAGAAGTGGTCATGAAGTATTCACTTTGGAGGTGTGATTTCACTCATGTAAGAATATCCTCCTTGGGCTGGCTAATGCCTGGGGTTAAAGCCTTTACTCCACAGTTAGAAATGAGCTATCACCAGAATGAACCTAGGCAAGACAAGGCTTGCTTGCAGTTCCCACTGAAGTTTGGAGGCTTGATATTAATACTTGACACTCTTCACAGTGCAGGCTTTGGACTGGCTTGGATCTGATAATGACTAGAAATCCCAGAAGCAGAGAGCCAAACGAAATGTGTGAGGGTGTGAAACTGCAAGCCCACAAAGTTGGACAACTCATGCCTAAGTTTTACTTAGTTCCAGCCAGGAATATCCATGCAATTGACATAAAGATTTCATTAATTTTTTCTCATTAAATGACAAGATAAATGGTATAATCTTGGGTACATTGTTCTGACAGAGGCAGCAGATCAAAGACAAAGCACCAAATAAGAATGCAGGAATCAATGTAGTTGCAGCTGCCACAGCCACTGCCCGGCTCCCTCTCGGCCTCTGGTTAGGTGAGGCCCAGGCACTGAGGACCTTGGGCTGATTGGTTGGAATGTACCTTCACCAGCATGGTTTCGGGTATATGACATGACATCTCAGTTTTGGTTTCCTCTTCTGTCAATGGGCATCATATTTCCTACCAAATGAAATTTTTCTTGTATTACATACATAGCATAAAATATACTTAGCAATAAGTATATTTTAACTATCTACAATATTTCAGGTGGAGGAGATGAATTTGCTGATCACTTACGGCATGGGAATGCTATGACTCAGCTGTATTATTGGATTTATACTTATGTAAATTTATGAAAAAGGTTCACATTTATCATTAAAGTTAAGGGTATGATTTCCAAACATGACCATATGACCTTCACACTTGACCTAATTCTTTTTAATCTGAAGTTGTATTTAGTTTAAAAAAAATCAGAGGATTTTTAAATAATTCTTTTGTAAGAAAGAATACAACTATGGCACTTTTTTCCTGCCTAAAAATGAAAACATGTATATAATAAAACTATATAGTGTTTATGGGAAAAAATAGCTTGAGCTCATCCTAAGTTCAAATTGGTAGACCATGTGAAAATGCATATAACCGGGAATCTTGGTAACTACTATTAACTAGAAAAAGATATAACCTAAATCCACGCACTTTCATTTTTTTGCTTTCAAATTAAAGATAAAATGCTCATCTGCAAATCTATGAGTCAGAGCAGAGCTACATTGTGCAAAAATATACAGTAAAAAATAGCTGTACATGCAGAGTTTATTTTCAATATCTACCAAGAAAGTGAAATGTAGGTGTTGCTAAGCTCACTAGAGCAAAACTAAGATGTCTTAGAATATATTCATGATTTAGCTATGGGTAGACCAAAATCGACAATTCTGATCCTCAGATGAGATTCCTTTCAACTAAAAATGTTCATATTTTATATGTAATGAAAATCTGTCATGGATTTTTAAAAGTTTTATAAATTGACACATAATAATTGTACATATTTATGGGGTATAATACATTATTTCAATATCTGTGTACATTGTGTTATGATCACAGCAGGGTAATTAGTGTGTTCATCATCTTAAACATTTATCTGTGTGTTGCGAACGTTCAAAATCCTTCTAGCTGTTTTGTGATATACATTATTGTTAACTCTACTGTGCAGTTAAAACACCAGCACTATTTTCTGTCTAACTATAACTTTGTACCAATTGATGAACCTCTCCCACACCCTCCTCCTCCTACTGTGGTGCCTTTTTAAAGAATATAGCCTAGATGTTTGTGCCATTGTGATGTGAAATAATTGGTATTTAGTGGGCTATAAATATGGACTGAGAAAAGTAGCACAAATGAGGCAAGAGTGGAATCTCTGGCGTGAAGGAGTCAGAGTTCATTTTATTGTTTGCATGCTTTTTAAAAAGAGCTTGTTTTAAGTCTTGATTTCCATTTACTAGCTGAGTACCTGCTACAAGTCACTCCATGTTCCTGACCCTTCTATATGTAAACGGTGATATGGGGCCATCACTGTGAAACATGCTTTACTGGTCTATGTGAGAAGCTTGTGTGGTAATTATCCTTATATATTGTTATGATTAAGAGTGGTTATCATATGGTGGACATTTATAATATGCCAAGAGATTTGCATATATACTCAATCACAAAAGCTCTTCATAACCAATATCATTTTACAGTTGAATAAATTGAGGACATTTGATTAAGTGCAGGGTCACAAATTGAAGCACAACAACAATAAAAAAGCCCAGATTTGAAAAGATCTATTTGAACCCTCAAAGTGAAATTTTTATTGGCCTACTGGCTATATTAATTCTTCTCTCTGGGGTCTCTTTCTAAAAGACTGGCCTCTGAGGTCATGTTTCCTTTGTGCTAAACATTAAATAAGGTGAAATCAGTTCTGTATACATCTAGCAATAAACATTCTTAGATGGAGATGGGGAGATAAATGACTGGAGGACACAGGGATCTGGAAAGCGATCCATTGCACCGTAAGAGGTTGCAGACCAAATCTGAACCCGAGTCTTTTCTGCAGGGGAGTTTTTGTTTGTATCATATGAGGGGAATCTACTCTAGGGAGGAGATCCTCATTTCATGCTTAGCTTCTGTGCTCACCACATACATTTCAGTCTACCCTCCTTTCTCGGGGAGCAGAAAGCTCAGCCTGTGTTGTGGCACTGCAGGTGACACCAGCACTCGTCACTGGAAGAAGAGGCATCACCAGGAGATGAGAATGTGTCTAAGGAGATGGCAGGGTAGGGAAAGCAGAGTCAGATTTGGCTGCAGGAAAATCTCTTTGCAGGTGGTATTTACCCTATTTAGGATAAGATAATAACCTTTGATTGAGAGAGAATGACAAAAATGGGCCATGACTTAAGTTTTATAATTTGTGAACTGCAAATCATTAAAATTATTAAAATTATTAAAAAAAAATACAACAGGATCTTGGGCACAATGCACAGAAGAAGAATTCCTTTTTCCTTTCTCCGGGTAAAAGAGCCATAAATACGTGTGTGTCTCACACACACACACACACACACACACACACACACACACACTCATAGTAGAATGAATTGGTTTGAGTTCCAGAATACCAGGTTAGTGATATTTAAATCCCTCCCACTTGAGGTCATATTAGTTATAGATAATGTAGGAGAGCCAAAGCCTGCTTATTTTCTGTACTGCCTTGGGTGGGAAATAGGCTGGATTCAAAAAAGTATGCCAATGTGCTCATCTTCAGGGTAGCTATAAAAATAATTTTTTTTTCCTTAACACATAATTCCATATTATAGGCCCACTAGGTTGTCAGAGATGCTGAATGTCTGACTAATTATGCTCCAAGCCTATGTCTGTAGTAAATGTCCATGAAATATACGTGGGGGCATCATTTTCTACAGGCACAACTAAGTAAGGTCCCAATGAGGGTCACAGAATTGAATGGCTTGTCGCTTCCCGTGCTGCTAAAAGGGAAGAGAAAAGGATGTTTGTTTTAAAAGTCACGAACTTATTTAACAACCAATTTGGGGAAGTAAGGTATATTTATTTTCTCATTGGAAAAAAAAAAAAAAAAAACAACAAAAAACGAGCTGGAGGGATGAACCCGGGGAGCCATTGGCATGTACTGTTTGGAAGCTGAAGATGCCGCCTCCTCGGTTTCCATGCCAGGGAATCCCCCAGGGTCGTCTTTAGGGAAAGGGCTCTGGCATCAGCTTACCTCAATTAACAGGATTTATTTCTTATTTACACTTTCCTTTGGTTTTATACATTCACGTCTGGATTTTTCAGTGATGAAATGTTGCAGTGGAAACTGTTTATAAAAATGCTAAACCCCACTTGCCAGAGAAGCCTGAGAGATGCTGGAGGCATGCAGTTGATGTTTCCTGTGTTCCCTCGAACGGAACATGATATCCGTTTTGTTCTTGACATTTATAACCCTTGGTTAATGTTCCTCTTCTCTAATGGTATGGGGTTTAGGACTGTGCATAGGGAAATAAGGAAAAATAAATTAATGAGCTTCATTAAATATACATGGTGATGAGTTTTCTCTTTCAGACTCTGAATGCTGCTTTTAGTAATAAATGTTTTAAAAGGCTTATGAACTCTTCTGTAGAAATTATCCTGTGAGCCAGACTGAGTGAGTTTTCCTTTGTTGTTTAAAAATATAAAAGTTGTATATGAATGAAAATATTGGTAAACCCTGAAGTACGCTATAAATGTAAAGGATCCAAAAGTCATGTCAGGTTCCACATAAGGCTGGGCAACTTTAAAAATACTAATAAGATCAGTTAGCATGTATTTTCCACCCTTGGAAAATATTTTAAATCTAGGACTTCAGTTAATTCTTAAAGAGGATTCTAAAAGTTTTAAACAGCACAAGCAGTTATGAACTTATGGGCTTGCTAGTGACTCTGTACAGGTGTCCATTTATCAGATATTAGTTGAAAAATATTCTGATTGCATGTCTATACCATTATATACTCACATGCAAATGCATTCTAAACAGTAGCATTATGGTTATTTTAAAAAATCACCAGATAAACATGTTGCTTCCAAATATTGTGAATCTTAATTTATCCTTTTCCCATATGTGACTTTTTTTAAATTTCAGAGTATTACGGAGGAACAAATGCTTTGGTTACATAACTTGCTTTTGCACTGCCTGACAAGTATGCCCTTCCCCCAGACATCTTGTACCACATCTGTTAGGTAGATTTACCCATCCCCTCCTTCACCCTCCCATCAGCCCAATACCCTACGAATGTTACTTTCCATATGTCCACATTAGTGCTGATCAATTCGTGCCAATTTAATGGTGAGTACATGTGGTGTTTGTTTTTCCATTCTTGTGATACTTCGATTAGAAGGAAGGGGCTGCAGCTCCATCTAGGATAATACAATAGGTAGTTCCTCACTTTTTTATGTCCGAGTAGTACTCCATGGTATGCATAATACCACATTTTGTCAATCCACTCATGTACTGATGGACATTTGGGTTGTTTCCACATCTTTGCAGTTGTGAATTGTGTTCCTCTAAACATTCAAGTGCAAATGTCTTTTTTATAGAGTGTCTTTTTTTTCCCCTTTGGGTAGATACCAAGTAGTGGGACTGCTGGATCAAATGGTAGGTCTACCTTTAGTTTTTTGAGGTATCTCCATGCTATTCTTTGTAGCAGTTTCTAAAAGTGAATATGCTCTCTGAATGTTGACCATTGTATCTCTTCTGCTATTAGAAGTAGCCCTAAGTGTCCAATACAATCTCTTAGAAAAACTACTACCCTAGCTTTTAATTCTAAAGAGGAGCATTATAAAACTGTTACAGTCCAATGGAAAGCTTTTCTGACTGGACAATACCACTCAGGTTTGTCTAACCAAGCTATCTGCCTTCCCTTTGAAGGTCAGAGGGTCCTTGGTAGTGAAAGAAGTAGTATCTGCCCATAAACTCCCTCTCAGGGAATTAACAGGTTGATCCTCCTTACAGAAAACACTATGAATATGTAAAATAATGATTTGCTATATGCTCATCCTGGATCAGTCACAGTGCTAAATGCTGTGTGTGTATTATCTCATATGGCATAGAAAATATATTAGTGCCTAGAGAAATTCCAAGCACTCCAGGAGCCACAGTAGCTCCAATATGAATACAGTGAAAGGAATTAGGGAAAAAAATCAAGTTTTATGGAAACATAATCAATAGAACTACCAGAGGCCATGTATAGTATTATCAAAACAGCCATGGGCTTTTTATTTGCAAAAATAGATGATCAACCTGTGTGCCATAGTTTGCCAATGCCTGATATAGATTATTGATTAATTATGGCAAATGCAAGTATTAATTTCCCATAAGTGATTTTAATAGTGGTAATTTTATGATAAAATATACTTAATGCATATTTATATTTATACATAAAATATATTTATATACTGGGCCTCCCAAGTTTTAAATATTTTATATATATATTGGATTTTTAACTTTGTACTGCCATTTAGAACAGGGATATATAAAAATTTGCCATCATGAAATCAAAAGCCAACTGTATGTAAAATGAATCTGCCACACATTCCTACAAGAACCGTATTATAGACTAGAGCCCTTTGAAGTGAAATTGGTAGATTGTTTGAGGATTAGAGATACTGCTCAGTGTGTCAGAAGTAAAAACACAGACTTGTCCTTACTTGAGACTCAGATCTTAAGCCCGGAAGACCACATTCTTCTCTATGCACCTTTACTCTTTGACTTCCTTTTATGTATGTGTGTGTATTGCATTTTTGAAACACAAACATGCATAGTCTTTTAAAAGCTAATCTTCCAAAAACAATCAGACTTGGGGCACGTTCTTGCTACATATTTAGGATTAGCTGATCAAAAGCAATACCTCTGTGTTACTATTTTTAAAAACTGTTATGATTCAAGGATACACTTTGGATGGTTGCTTCATTTTTAATCTGATTTTATTACAATAGTCTAGGTACGCATAGAACCCTAACAATGGTAATCTAATGGGGCATGCTCTTTGTGAAGTGCCTCTCTCATCCCTCCCTCTTTATCATCTTCAAGCTCACAGACATCTCATCTACCAAAGGCACTCTCTCATTTGCAAGACCCAGATTTCTGGTTGCATCCACCTGCTGAGTCAATTAGACTTAATTGTTTCTTTCACTGACTAGCCGCCTGCTCCTGAGAGAGTGCTGTTTCTCAGTATGGCTGAGCTCTGTTTGGTGAAATAACAACCACAAGGTAAACAGGAAGTTTGAATGGACTCTTTTTAATTATCTGTCTGAATGTGGAGCTCACTGTGAATATATTGTCTGCCAGCATCATTACAAAGGACTGATCTAAATAAAATCTTTTCAGTAAGACTCAGGCTAAAGTTAATCATATACAACACAGAAAATTCACTAGGTAGAAATCAGTCACATGTTTTATAAAGGATAAGCTAAATTTATATTGACAAGTAATTGTTAGCTTGTTAAGTGGTTTTATAAGCACCAGTGCCTTTAGTCTTCTCAGTAACTTTGTGAAAGTGTTACTATCTCCTTTTAAAGATGAAGATAAGCAGAAAATAGTAAGGTAATTTACAGAAGCTACAGAATTAGAAATTGGGAAAAGAATAGAATTAGAATCTAAGTTGTCTGGCTCTAAAATGACACTCTTTGTATTTCAACAACTGTTTCTAAAATATATATTACTGAGTGGAGTGTGTGGCATTTTGCAATAAATTTAAAAAATCAGAAATAAACCAGGGTGCTGTAACTCTATTTACCTGGTTTTTTGCCTTCAGGTGAAGAATCCTGGCATGTGTCAGGTAGCAACTGCAATGTTTATATGTTCTATGTAATAATACCTGGAGGTGTCATTGAACTTGGAGTTTTATGCAAAGATGGAGAATGAGGCAGCCCATAACACGATTTCTCAGAAATATGGTGTCACCTTTGATAGGGGACCCTGGAACCTATCCATTTTGGGTTCTAATTACAAATCGGCTCCCTACTTCCTGATCTTCAGAGTTGTCTGATATAAAATGAATATAATAACTTTCTAGGGGTGTCATATGAATAATCTGAAATAAAGTACAGTATATAAAGTAGTAAGCACTGTGTAATTGTTCAAAAATCAGTAGCAGGATTGTGATATTTTACTTTGTTTAAATGTTCAGAAGGGTTTTGAGGTAAGCTCCATTAAGGCCTTTGTGAAAATACTTGCTAGAGTGACTATGGCAGTGAGCTCTGTTCTCATCCGATGTGGTCAAGTCCCAATTCCTCTTTATTTCGGTTTTGCTGATCTTCTATTTTTGATTGTCCTAAAATTGGGCTGGTTCCTACTTCTTAGAATTGGAGTTCCAAACACTCATCATTTGTAGAAATGTCATATCTGTAAAATCTCAAGGTGTATTGAAATACTGGATTTGTATCTCAGAGTTTCTGAGGATGTGCTGTTTCCTCTACTTGATGGTGCCTTGTTGAACGTGGGCTATTGACTGTAACATCATTGACTAGTTCAGGAATGGCTGCTGTTTGCTGCTCTCTAACCTGTCTTCTCTGTGCCTGTATCATTCATTCTATGTTACATTAAGTGGAAGGGATTTTGTCCTACCCAAATTAAGTAGAACTTTTTGATTGAGTTTACTGCTTAGAGAACCCCTCCCTAACATGTACACATACACAAAATTGCCACAGAAACTCGGATGACTGGTCCCTTTCTGGAGATGCACATAGACACCCTGTGGACCACGACAAATGCTGCCTTGGTTGTGCAATCTTCTCTCTTACGCAACACTAAAGATAATTTAAGAAAAATGAAAATGTTATCTAAAGTGTTCTTTTAATTAACATTGATTAGTTGGCTCAAAAATGTAGCTTTTTTTGTTACTCTGTCATTCATAAAGTAGTAGCATCTGTAACCCTTGATCTTTTAGGAATTCCGGAAGTCCTAGAATGATAAGTGATTATGTGCATATTTTATACCCGTCTAATATTTCAATTTCTAACTGATGTAATAAGCTCACAGACACTTTATTTAGATTCTGGGTTTTTAAAAAATTATTTATAGAAGTTCAGAAACTCTAAACACTTCTATAAAAAATTGCAGTGGGTCTTTGATCTATTCTCTATTACATATCACCTAGATTTCTTTTAAGATTTTGTACTCTAATATTTCTGATTTTTATGATTCATCCTTAAACTCCTTCTTTTTTCCTTGTGTTTTATGTCCCAAGTTAAAAAAAAATAATAAACTTCAGTCTATGCTGACAATAATGGGAGAATTGCTGCAGGGTTTCCCGGGGCAGATTCTGTTTACAAGTATTACTTTAACTCTTTTTTTTTCTTTTCTTTTTTTATTATTATTTATTATAGCTTATTATGGGGGTACAACCGTTCTGGGTAAATATGTTGCCCATGCCCCTCCCAACCCCCCGAGTCTGAGCTTCAAGAGTGACCATTCCCCAGACAGTGCACATCACACTCATCATGTAGGTATACACCCATCCTCTCCCC
>CM052451.1:21762497-21910369 GCA_028533085.1 Varecia variegata
GCTGTGGCCTTCCCATCTGGACCAATCGTTAGATCTCTTCTTATAGCTTTGGTCTGGATAGAGGCTCGCTGTGCACGCTGTTCTTAGGCTGTGTAGCAGCCTAGAAGTGTTGCTTCCTTCGCCACTAGGGGGAGCCTGTTGTGTGTTGTTTAGGATTTTACTACCTCAGCAGGGCGGCTGCTTCTGATGGTTCCAGTCCCAGAGAATTAATTTGACCTAATACCAGTTTGATGAGTCAAGTCACTGGGTTGTGCTGGTTGCAGACGGAAAGCGTTTTTTTCTTGTCTCTTCCTCTCTGGAGATGAGTTCTGCCTCTCTCCGTGCGAAAGACGGTGGCTAGGGGGGAGGGGGTGGAGCCCTCACTCTCCCAGCGCCCCAGCTGCTGCAGCTCCCGCGGGCACACGCCTGGCCCACTCCTATGACCGCGTGGTTCACACACCCCTCTGTCACGACTGGGGAAGCACTCAGTGTTCACACAAAGGCGGAGCTCCCAGTGGCGGTCCACGGACCAGGGGAGGGAGCCACCTAGGGAGCCGTCCGGCACCCAATCGCTCCGCAGCGGCAAGGCCGTGGACCCCAAGATGGCGACTGCCCGTCCGCAGATCGCCGGTGCTGGGGGTGAATGTTCAGGGACCAGCAGGCGCCAGAGCCGGGGGTCTGGCGAGCCCAGGAGCCCACAGTAGCTCCCTGGCTAGACAGCGGCCGAGGGACAGCTTTAATTCGGTGTCTGTTCACTGTGTTTCGCCTTAGCGCAGTCCCGGCCCTCCCCCTGCCAAGCGCCGACGGGGCACAAAGATCCTGCAGTCCACGCTTTTTCCCCACTAATGTCTCCTCTCCACAGAGCCCCACGTCTCTCACGGCAGTTCTGCACCGGCTTCAGGCAGATCCCTAATTGCGTGGGTGTGGAGGACAGTGGGGAAACAAGCCGCTTTCCTGTGGGGCTGAACCCACCTCACTCGCTGGTGAGGCGGGTACAGCCCTCCCGCACACCGCTGTCTATTGTCTCGCACTCTCCAGATTTTCACGGATTCCCGTTCACCTCAGATTTTTCTTGTTCTCTGTGTCCCACGTTGATTCTCCGTGGATTCACACTGTTGTTCTTGCGGGAGAGCGATCCTCTAGCGTTGGGGCAGACCGAAATCCAAACCTTCCACTCCGGGAGCACGGATCCCAGGAGGTCATCTCCTCTCCGCCATCTTGACTCTCCCTTCTACTTTAACTCTTTCTTTTGTTCTACATTACATACTAAGATGTCTTGTATGTCTTGGTCTGCCATAGTTGATTAATTCCCAAACTTATATTTTGTATGAATTCTGTATTAGTATATATCTTCCTGGAGATAACTATACTTTATTCCTTTTTTTATAAAATACTTTAAAATTACTTTATTCAGTATACATTAACAAATATCAAGCATATCGCCCTCAATGGCATTATTGGACTCCTATGCTTATCACCACGATTAATTTACATTTCTCTGATGACCTTTCCAAATGAATATAGGATTAAAGATGGTTATAATTCTCTGATCTTATTCATTTCTTTCCCTCATTTTTGAGTCAATAAGTGTTACTCAAAAAAGCAAGGTTCAAATTACATTCTTACTTTAACATTGTCCATTCAAAAATGCTATCTGTTTAAAAGAGAAAAGGCGGAGGGGGGAAGGAAACTCAATGGGAGCAGGCATTGGTGAGTTTCAAAAAATAATTGACACAATTATGATTTCCTCCTTTTTTAACAAAGTTTCTGTACTGGGAGTTCATGACCTGTCACATAGATTGGTAATATTAGTTGCAACATTTATATGATTATTTTAGTACTTAGATAAAGGGAGCAATGTTCACAATAAGAGTGACTATAAAGGTTACACAAATCCATGCAATGCCAGTGCAGTAACCCAAAAACAAAGGAAAGACTTGTAAATGAATCCTTGGTGTATTCCCTTATTATCGATGAGAAAGGAGGATTCAATGTGAAAGTAAAAGTAACTTTCTTTCAACAGAATCATAAACACTGGAAGAAAGCAATCCGACAGGATTCTTTATCCAAGAACACAAAGAATCTCTGTGCTGGGCTGCCCGGCCTCCTGTGAGCAGTAAGACATCAGTAAACCAACTATTCCAGAAACAAGACACTATTAGGATTTTGTGTTTAATTTCTAGTCTTCTGGGACTGAAAAGCATCAGTCATCTTTGAAGGCAGGACTGTAAGCTTATAAAACAAACTGCTAGGCTGATGCAGTTTGAGCATTCCTAATTTGAAAATCTAAAATCCTAAAGGTCTCAAATCCTGAAACTTTTTGAGTGCCAACGTGTCACTGAAAGGAAATACTTCCTGGAGCATTTCAGAGTTTGGATTTTGGGATCATGGATGCTCAACCAGTTACGTATATGCAAAGCATACGAATCTACTTCATCTGAATCCGAGCCTCAAACGCATTCAACTCGATGCACAGTCTGGCAGAGATACAGTTATGTTTTGTTTTTTTTTTTTTTTTTTTTTTTTTTTTTTTTTTTTTTCAGAACATTACAGGGGTACAAACATTTTGGTTATGTATATTGCCTTTGCACCACCAGAGTCAGAGCTGTAAGTTTGCCCAACCCCCAGTGTGCACCACATCCATGAGGTGTGAGTTTTCCCATCTCCTCTTCCCTCCTCCCACCTGCCCAACACCCAATGAATGTTGCTTCCATATGTGCACATGAGTGTTGATCAATTAGTACCAATTTGGTGGTGAGTACATGTGGTGCTTGTTTTTCCATTATTGTGATACTTTGCTTTGATGAATGGGCTCTAGTTCCATCCAGGATAATAAAAGAAGTAGTTCACCATTTTTTATGGCTGAGTAGAACTCCATAGTATACTTATACCACATTTTATTATTTCGCTCATGTATTGATGGGCACTAGGGTGGTTTCCACATCTTTGCAATTGTGAATTGTGCTGTTATGAACAATCTTCAAGTGCAGATGTCTTTTTTATGGAATGACTTTTTTTTCTTTTGGATAAATACCTAGTAGTGGGATGCTGTATCAAATGGTAGTTCTACTTTTAGTTCTTTGAGGTATCTCCATACTGCTTTCCATACAGGTTGTATTAGTTTGTGGTCCCACCAGCAGTGTATGAGTGTTCCTGTCTCTCTGCATCCATGCCAACATTTGTTGTTTTGTGACTTTTTGATAAAAGCCATTATCACTGGAGTTAAGTGATATTTCATTGTTATTTTGATTTGCATTTCCCTGAGGATTAGAGATGTTGAGCATTTTTTCATGTTTTTGGCCATTAGTCTGTTGTCTTTTGAAAAGTCTCTTGTTCATTTGTGTGGTTTCTTTTCTACTATAGGTCCTATGTCTTTAAATTTTCCTTTATTATCAAAATATTTAGGGGAAGTTTTCAATATGAAAATTCTTAATTTTCTTTATATACTTAAATATACATCTAACTGGTAAAAACTTGTTCCTATTAACTTTGAGGAGTGTTTACACATTATGTTATCCTCTTTAATGATCCTCATTGCGTGGTAGAGTTAGCTGTTTTCACATAATCTGAATAACTTGCTATTACCCCAATTATCTTCAATAAACTTGAAAACTTGGAGTCCGCAGATAAAAAAAAAAAAAAAAGTGAAGATTGATGCCCATACATCATATACTGAGCAGCACTAAGTTCTGAATGAAATAAACTTAAGAGGCTGCAGAGATGGTTGGTTAAAGAGGTCTGGAACATGATAGAACCATGCGGGTGCGATCATTTGAGAGTCTTTGTAGTGTCAGGCAGAGTTTCCAGTGGGCTTTAAGTGGGGACGGATTTGTAAACAGAATGAGTGGACGTATGTGGCACATTTAGTGAACAACGAGAATATTGACCTAATTGAAGGAGAAGACATGTCTGGTCTTGGAGATTTGTATTGAAAAGATGTGAGATGGTTCAGATTATGGGGACCTGGAAAGACAGATTTGGAGTTTTTAAGGAAAATTGTGACATGAAGAAATCTTTACTTCAGGATGATTCATTTTTCATCTTTATAAAACAGATTGGAAATGAGAGAGAACCAAAGGAAGATAGAATAGTTGAAGAGATGAGGTCAGGGTCCATCAACTGGGACATCCCTGTGGTCATAGTCATAATAAGTACAATTCAAATTTTTTAAAATTTTGTAATGAATATTTTGTAAATAAAGGTACATTTAGCTACAATTTCCCATTTTACCTATTGTATGGTCACTTTTGGGACACTCTATTAATGTACCAATAAAAAAAATAAAATGGAGTGAATAGCTAAGATTTTAGAGTCACTTTCCTACTTAAGAAAAGGACTGTTAATATATTTAAATTAGTGTGAGCCAAGCTCCATTTATTTTCTGTAGTGTACAGGTAGGTAGTATTTTAAACTGTAAAGTCCATGGTTTATATTTTGTCATCTATGTATTGAAGTGATATGCTCCCATAATTCCAAAATATATTTGTTGGAAAAGGTAAACATTTTCATAGTTTGGATTTGTAGGGTATCATTTTATAAACATGTTTATAATGGTAGCTTTCCAATATTAAGAGAAATATTCATGCTTTTAGTTGGCAGACTCCCACAGGGGATCTCCCACACAAAGATAAAATCAAAACCACTAGAGTAATATTCACTTGGAATTGATAGATTTTTAAGAAAAATGTTTTGCAACTCAAATGAAATAGTTTTAGAAGTAAAATTACCCAAAAACCCCAACAACACAATATATTTAATGTTAACGTTTTCAGGGCATCATTCTGTGTTAAGCATCACAGTGTTCTGCTGAAGGCACGGAGTTTATTCATTGACTTTTTGAGCACTTGAAGAGATTAACAAGACAGAAAACAAAAAATGCAGAAAAAGACTGATAACTTAAGCATCTCGTACAATTGGAACTGATGCAGCTACACAAGCTTGAATATGAAAAGTAGATTCAGGGAATGGGAGTCACCTAAATACAGTAGACACAAATTTTCTTTCCACTATTTTAGAAAACAGTAGTTTAAATCAATATTTTTAGAGAGCAGCTTGGCTGGTTTCCAGTTTAAGCAAAACACAATTTGAAAAATTTCTATTCCTTGGAATACTAATTGTCTTCTCAACTTAATACTTGTAAGAATACAGATAAGGTAAAATTATCTTCCATTTGTTTGGATCCAAACTTGATACAATTGTAAAAAGTTAATGTCAGAAAATTGTTAATAGCACGATTGCTCCTTTGTGCATTGGTACTAATTTCTAGATTTCTAAGTATGTATATTTTGCTCTACTATCTATTTGCAAAGGAATCATCTCATATTCCTCTTCCTCCTCATAAAGAAAAAAAATTCTAATCTCTGTACAATACCGCCGACTTGCTAACTTCTATTGTCGACCTCTGAAAAAGACATTCACTCTCAGGATTTCAGCAGTGTGTGTTTCATAGAGAAAGCAGGAATAATGTGAAATCTCATATAAAGTTTATTACTTATCTGGAGATGAAGATTGGATAGACAAAGCACACAGAATGTTGTCTGGTGCCAGTGTGATTCATTGACAGCTAGCAGCTGCTGCTTATGAAATTTAAATTAAAAACTAGACGTTGATTTTGTATCAGTGTCTGATACTTTGACATGACACAAGTAGCATAAAGAATATTATGATTTGTTCAAACTTAATATTTTAAAGTTCTCAGGGTTATTTAGTGATGGCTTAATCTTTTATTTAGTTCTGTTTGTTTTCCTTCTGGAAAATATTTCAAGTGGAAATTAAACCATAGTCATTTAATGAAATTAATTCTAGTCTTTCAGATAAGTTAGCATATATTAAGAAGCTATTGCATATGACTCCTGAAATGGTATTCTAGAACTATTACATCGCATATTTTCTATTTAGTTAATATATCTAAATCAGAATTTGCTTAACACAAATGATTATTTACACTGTTGGGGGTCAGTTAATCCTTTGAAGGTAATAGGTACAAAAGGATCAAAGAGTGGAGGCATCAGTTTTTCAGAAAATAAACAACTTATGAGAGGGTATATCTTCTTTCTGTGGTACCTCAACCGTTGAACAGTGATTGGCAGATTATAGTAAGTCATCAATAAATTAGTGACTGATTAGGGAGCTGCGATCATATCACTATTATAAATAATGCACCTTCTATGTAGCTGACCTACATTTTATTCTTAGTGCAGACTGAGTTAACTGTCTGGAAACCAACAATAGAAAGGACTCAGAATGACATAGGAAATCTTGGTGTGATAAAGGCTGAAATTATCCAGGAGGGGAAAGGAGAATCATTTTGTGTGTATGAAGCACATTGAACTCACTGAGGGCTGCTCTTTCCTTCTCTGGAAGAGTTTTCAAAAAGAAAACGCAGAAAAAACATCTTGAGTTCAATTTTACTCCCAAATCCTTGAGCTGTTAAGTTGATGATTTGAAATTTTTGTGGTAGTTTTTCCTATTAATTCCCTCGTATTTGAAATTTGGTGTTGTATTTGGTATCATCTCTGCTCATCCAACGACTTTGCACACAGGATGTTACACACGTGTGCTTTGGAAGTCCCCCTAGTCTGTCTTTGCAGACAGCTTCCTTATCTCTCTCCTGCCCTCACAGGCCACCAGATATTGAGAAATACAAACCAGTCTAGACTTTTAAAATTATAACCTTACCTACAGTGTTGCTATGGCAGGGTATATCAATGAGATGCCTAATAAATAGTATTGACTCCGCTACATACCAAAGAAAGATCTTTTCTTCCCGTTAGTAAATGGTGTAATTTAGATACATTTTTTTGGCCTAATTTCAAAGAGCTCAGAGGAGATTCGGGCTGCAGGAGCACTGAATTGAGATGGAGGGAGCACAATAGACCACTCTGGCGATGCATCTGTGTCTTGAATAATGACCTTGTTGATTGAGAACATTCTCACAGTGACAACAGAGGTGGGGAGGCAATGTCCTATGCAAATGTGAAGCCCATCACTCAGACACAAGGCGTTAATTTGCTCTTCCTGTGTTGATGGGACTAGGCGTTTTTTGAAATGTAGGTCAATCACTTTTTTTGATTCTTTTTTTGGACATGTATATGCTTCATATGTAAATTAAGATAGCTGCAATTTAAATCATAGCAAGTTAAATGGCTGAATGCTTGAGAAAAGTAAATGTTTGATACAAGAAAATATGTTTAACACCTCAGAATTCAGGTAGAATGAATTTATTCAAGTATGTTATACATGTAAACGAACACAATTATTCATTTGTTTTTCCCCCCTCAATTAAAGTACAAATATCAGTAAACCACAAGTCATCTCACTATTTTAGATTTTAAAATAGCTCAAGCAGTTACTATATTAGCCCCACAGGTAATGATAAACATACAAGATATTTTTGTTCTCTTGTGCTGGGTGGTGATATCTTACCTTTTAAGTTTATTTCAATTTTACATTATTTCTTAGAGTAAATTGAGTTTAAAATACCAGCTACTGTATTTGCATCATTTGAGACTTATTTGGTCTGAATCAGTATCCCAAGTCCTAATATATTATTTAAAAGTTGTAATCAAGTTTTCCATGTTAATGTTGGTTGCTTTTCCACTGAGAATCTTTCCATATATATTCTTTTCATGTACTATTTTGCTATTTCATTTACTAGCAGAACTATTCACAATATTCAAACAAAGAAAAGGAACAAGTCATATGTGTAGTAGTTAAAAATAACTCTGTCCCAATTCATGATTTCAGAATAAATAATTATTGGTTGATTTACTTCAGAAAAAAATAATTATTTTGATAAAAGAAGTTTATATTGCTTTCTAAATTGTAATTACTTGATATGGGAATGTTGGAGATAAGTGGTTCAGCCATGTTAACATGAGAAGTTTCAGACTCTAAATCAGAGCTGCCAAAGGACATAAAATTTTAAATTTTAGTATCTACATTAAAAATATTAAAAGGGTAGAATTTATTTTAGTGATATACTTTAATGTAATTGATGTTAAGTATTGCCATTTGAATACAGTCAATATAAAATGATTAAGATTTTTTCATTTTTGTACTAATTCTTGAAACATTAGTGCTAATCCTTGTGCGTTTCACATTTTAATGGCTCTTCCCCATTAAGAAGAGCCCCCCCTACAAGTGGGTGCTGTGCTGGACAGCCAGCCTCCAGGCAGTTATCTCGGATTTCACTTTCATTTCCTGTAAGTGTGTAAGTCACTTCCACTTACTCGCTGAATACCTTTACCTGCAGTCTGATTAACAAGCACCTATTTCTTGTAATATTCACTCTGGACTCCAAGATATAGTATACTATGTATTCTGAATGTAATGATTGCTGTGTGTACACCCAATTCTTATTCACCAAAGTATGATAGTGGAACTGCATGTGGAAGCTCACACCACAAAATGGGCCTAAAATAAATACAGGAATATATAAAGGAACTTGAGAAAGATGTGTTAATAAGGCTTGATGCTGCATGTGTTCTAAGAGGCAATAATATGAGCTGATAACATAGGTATTGCAATTATTCTGTTAATATAATAATTCCTAATGCAGCTTTTATTTTGTTTAGCAGCAGATCTGAATTTACTTCTACAACTGAGTTTACCAAAATCCTTTGCCCAAATTGAATCATTTTCATTATAAAATACACATTTTATTATAATAAATTTGAAAAATATGAAAAGACAAAGCAGACAAAATGTTACTCATGTTACTCATGATGCCAACTTATTTATAAAATGTTATTTTGGTGTATTTTCTATCAATTGTCTATTTTTCTCTACACATAATTCTTCTAGAAATAAGAATATCATTCCACTTATCAATATATGCCTAAAGCATGTTTAAATTTAAAGCACTTCTACTTATTGGGAAATTAATGGGCTGTAATCCTTACAGAGCTTCATTTATTGCTCAGTAGCATATTAGGCATTTAAGAAATGTCAGGGACTCTTTCAGCCACAGACTGTCATAAACTATGCTGAGAATTTCAGTCTCACTTGCACACCAGACATATGTCCTCAGTTCACCTTCATTCTGAGTTCCCTGGGAAAGCAGTATCGAAGTTTATAGGGATTAGAATTATCCTCACCTGCCAAGGACAAGTATGTTTGTGTTCTTTTACCGGCAAAAAAATTCTCTAAATGTAAACCATATAGCAATAGATAATAATCACATGTATTGGAAAGTGCCTTATAGTTTTGTGAGTGAATTTATAGAATTACTGTCTTTTTTGATTCTTTGTCCACAGGATTGCATATGAGTCATTAGCATGACCAGACATCCCTGGATAATCCCATTCCATGCCCTGCCCTGCCCTGGCCCTGGCCCTGGCCCTGCAGTCCGCTTTGCTGGTTGCTGGGACTTAGAGATGAGATACTCTCTGGGGACTTGACAGATGCTGCCGGCAGCTGCGTCTCCTGGGGTAGTTGGAGAGTCCAGTGGCTGGTAGATGTTGGCGCAAAAGAGGCCCGAACCTCTTGCCTCAAGTGAAGACAATACTAACAGGATTGCTGCTCTAGCTAGATAGGCCATTCCAACTGCTTCAGAGTTCACCTCCCTCAGCCCCATCCCGTTTTCCTCACTTTCACGGATACTGTTCTCCAGAGCATGTCTCAATAACTGTTCTGCACATAAACTCCATCGGCACGTTTGTTTCCTAGGGAACCTTATCTAAGACATTTTTACAAAGTCACATAGTAAACTTTAAACTGTGTAACAGACATACTTTCTACCTCCCACCATGGAAATCTCATCACTGAAGTTCTGCCCTTCAGGAAGGGCCTTGCTGACCAGCACCGTCCAAGGCATCTCTTCCCTCTCAGAGATCCCCCCTTGCTTGGGTTTCTCTGGGGTTCTTCTCTCTACCATCTTGTGTTCTAAAGAGTCTGTGCTCCTGTTCTTTACTCCAGGATTTGATTCAGCTTAAAATGAAAACACATAATAAATACAGGGAAATTATAAATAGCACAAGGAATTAGGACCAAAGAAATATAAATACAATTCAAAAGGCGGCACAGAGTGAGGAGGCAGCTTAAAAATATACCTTTTCATTAAGGCTGTTGCGCTTCCTCCCTGGCAAAACAGAGGAGAACAACATAGGAGCCAGGCAACTCCTGCTATCAGCAGAAAAGTGCAACTCAAGCATCCAGATAAACAGAATGTTTTTGGTTTGTCCTTGGTGGCAAATCTTTTCTTTGGTTGTTTTTGACAGAAATTTGTCACCTGAGAAAAGTAGCACTGAGAAAAGGAAAGAAAAGTATCCTCAACAGTGTCTGTGTGCTAATTTTTTTATGTCAGGCACTTATGGCTTTTTATAAAAAAATTACATTCTTAATACAGCTTGAGAGCACATGAATGCAACTCAGTGTAGAGGTGCCTCTTGTGGGATACGGACCACACTTGGATATCCAGAGTAGTCTGTGGCATCGGAATGGTGTGGGTGCAAATCCCGTTTCTGCCTCTTACTGCAAGCCTGGGGAAGATGCTCGTTATCTGTTGGATCTTGAATTGAGTCAGTAACCCTCATGTTCTCCAAGTGTCGTAGGTCTTGTGATTATCACGTATGAGAAACAGTTTTGTGGATACTGAATAGTCGTAAGGGCTGAGTTAGTGCCTACCTAGTCCATAAGAGGAATTGAATGCATGATAGCTATTATTATTAATGATACATGTCTTTTGTTGCAGTTGTCATCTTGCAAAGGCTTGAAATGCAGACAATTAATTACAAATTGTTTCCTCTGAGGGGAAACCTGAGGTGGTAAATCATCTGAACCAATATTAATAAACTTAACCCATCTATGTTTACAAAAGAAAAATCCAGCTATTTACATCTCTTCTCACTATTGATGTAATTTATATTTTTGTCCTTTGCCCGACTTGTCTGGTACATTCTTCCTTGTTTTGGTTATATATCATACATTCATGCATACAGTGTATGAATGTTACACTAACAGAAGCTAAATGTATTCTATATGTCTGTTCTTCTCTCACTAACTCATGTGTTTGAAGAGGTTTGTTGTTGTTTTTTCAATTCGGCATTGGAAGCTGTTTCCAGTGAGAGGATAATTCAGACTGCCAAATCTTCATTAAAGTTGAAAAGAGAAGTTCCCCCCCTTTCTCAATCGCTGTGTCATATCTGCTCCAAACTCTTCTGTTATCCAGTAAACAGAGAATATAGATCCAAAATGCCTGAATGACTCCAAGGAAGCTGTGGTATTTCTTTTTCCTATTTCTTCTAACTCTAAAAGAAACATGGAACCATGGAATGCAAACAAGCAATTGACTCTCTAGTGTCTATTCTATTTTTCTGATTCTCTTGTGCTAACTTAATCCTGGAATAAGATTCTTAGTGAGCCAGAGTGAAGATATCGCTTCAAAAACAAGTTTAGAATGTCAGTTATAGTTCAAAAATATTATGCATACCTCACTGGAATACACTGGAATAATAGGCATGAATGTATAACAGTTATCATTTATATTTATGTATAATTTATTTTCTCTAGAAATTATCATTTAAGATCTAGAAAATTGGAATATTAGTTTGTCACTACTATTTCTTAGCTTGATCTGGCCAGACAAGAGCCAAATGATATGTTTAAAAATATGGCCAGCATGCCTAAATTGACAAGTCAGTGCTTTTCTGGAAATCATCAATATTTATAATTTTTTCCATTTTATACCATGACAATATTCTATATTAGCTATTTTCTATATAACCTAATTCATTGTTATGGTATGCAAGATGTTAAATATATTTGTATCTTTCTTTTCAAGAAATGTGTATGCAGTTATTGAATTATTTAATAAAATTGAATTGATACAGAAAAAATGCATACTGTATATTCTTAAGAAAGATCTCTTTTTTGAAGCATATGTAGGAGAAATCTATTTTTTCAAATAGATTGATGATTTAGCATTTGTATTTATTAACTAATTGACTCAATACATAATGATTGAATGATTCACTCACCCGTACTGAAAAATAGTAATCTATCATAAAGTTTGATCAGATTAACCATACAATGAGAGCAGTATTTCAGGTAATGTAGAATAGAGTTCACTGGAAAGGAAATTGCTGAAGGCTGGGAAGGGTCTTATCATTTTGTGACGGTGGGCCAGATTGGTGTGGTTTAATCTAGGAGTGATTTAGTCTAAGGGTAAGATGGTGTATGAAGGATGGAAAGAATGAAGCAGATAAAGGATGGTTCAAAAGTAATTAATATGTAACTCTACATACAAAATACAGAAGCAAGAGTCAAAATGGTATGAAGATTTAACTGCAGATAACAGAAAAATAATAATGCCATTGATAGACTTGAATGGAAGAATCTGGGGGCTGCAGACTATGAGGGGTAAGTTTCAGGTCTGTTAAATTCAACGTGATGCTAGAATATCCCAGAATTGCATCTAATAGAAAATCGGGACAGATGTATAAGGCAGAGCTGAGAGCAGTAAACACCAATTTGAATGTTAAGCAAAAAATAAATGCTAATCAAATGAATAATAAAGTAATCAAACAATAATAATACATTGCTATAATAAAAACAAAAATATCAATCAAATAAACAGGTGAAGTTATCAGAACCAAATTTCCTAGGAGGAAGCAGACTTTGAAGGTTACTGCTAATTACAATGCAGAAAAATAAAAAATATCCACAAAGGAAAAGTCAACATGACAGTTTCAGGTGCTATAAAAAAATGTTTAGAAGTGGAGGGCAGAGTCTAAATATTGTGCTGCCGGCGTACAAACAGTGAGAACTCATAAAACTGTGTGTTGACAAGAGATTGTTGCAAGACAGAACTTTAAGATTTGGTCAGTGGTATTGCTTTTTTTTTTTTTTTTTGAAATGCATGTTCTACATGTTAATTTTGTGAGTGCATTTATGCAGCTACTTGTATGTGACCACTTGGGATATGATATTAAGGTGAATAAATACCTTTGAATGGGATAGCCTTGTAGCAAGATCACAGGGTTTCAAGTCAGACCTCAGTCAAATTCTATTTTCTCCATGGTGTAGCAGTGCTGGCAGTGTAACTTCTGGCAATTATCTTCTTACTAGGCCTTATGTCCTCTGAAAAATGGAATGACAGACCCTGACTCTCAGAGCTGCAGTGATGAGTGATGAGCATAGCACAGCGTTTGGCCCATAACTATACTCAATTGAAAGTGGCTATTTCATTGCCACCACTAAGAATAAACTTTTAATACAACATACTATTTATAGTTCACACTTCTAAATACGGTTAGCTATATATACATTTTTTCTCTTATGTTACGTCAAAGTTAACAACCTTCAAAGAAAATCTTCAGCTGCACAGACTATTTTTACTCTGCCTGAGCCTGAATCTATTCATTTGCTTTTTAAACTGGAAGCATATGAAGCATCCCCCATGTGTTGGGAACAGATGAATCCCTACCATCTTGTAGCTTAGAAGAGGTAAAGGGATACAATTCAATTTTTATAATTGAAAGTGATCATGGGATGAACAGAATATTGTGGCGTGAATTGAGGATGCACTGGGGGAGGGGAGAGGATGTTGCCCTGGGAAGGGAAGGTGTGTGTTTGCACTGGTCTGGGGGCAGCGTCAGCTACTGCGGGAGCACATGGACTATCAAGCTGTGCTTGGAGAGCAGTGAGAAGTTTAATGCCATGAGAATATAAGGTTCGTGGATGCCAGTGAGGAGAAATAGTGCAAGAAAGGTACTTAGGGATTATGATCGAAGGCTTGGTTTACCTGCCAAGAAGTGTGAGATTGGAGAGAATGGAAAAGGAGGGAGGGGGAGAAAACCTAGAAGACATACAGGAGTGTGTGTGTGTGTGTGTGTGTGTGTGTGTGAGTGTCTGCATGTTAGTGTCTGCAGGAAGGTGGTGAGGGGTGGGGGGAGACAGCCAGAGAACTTACAAGAGCAAGGCAGTGGAAGTGGACTGTTACAGACCCTTGTATCCTTGTCATTTTACTGTATTCTAAAATTCCTCATGGTCTTCTATCATATAAGGAAAATTTTATTTTATGAATCAGTCCAGAGCAGCAGAAAAAAATGAATTAGCTCTGTCATCGTGGAAACCTGGATCTTAATCCCGTTTCCATCACTTTCTAGCTATGCGGTCTTGGGCAAGATACTTAACCTCCCAAAGCTTCACTTTTCTCATCTATAAAATGGTTACAAAAATAGCATCTGTCTTTTAAGGATGTTGTGAGGATTAAATGAGACAAAGCAATATGTATTAGCTCTTATTACATGTTGGATAAATATTAGCTATCATTATATACCCAACCACCCATAGCTGTATTTAAAAATAATTCTTTCTTTTACTTACACTGTAAGCATCACCACCCCACTGGCGCAACTCCTCTGACAGCCCTAGAAATTGTGGCCAAGGGTGTTTGGGATAAGAGCAGAACATGGTGATCTGCCCGATTCCTCAAGCCGTGTTCCAGGAACTTCACCTTCCCTGGATTTTCTCTGGGCCCCGATGCTGTCTTCTGTTTAGCTGGGGACACCTCACCTCTGTTCTTCCAAGGAGGAAATCCAAGAAGCAAATTCTTCCTTTGCCCACAGGTAAAACTTATTCCTGTGCAGAGCCATCCCATTTAACCATCAGAGTTTATCTATTTGAGAGAAAATATGGCAAATCAGTGTTCCCCTCTCCCTTTACTTCTGTTTTAAAATTTCATTCATGTATTGAATGCACTTTGGTTTCACTGTGTGCATCTGGGCACAGAACTCTTTCTGAGTTGCAAAAAGGTATTCACATTTTAGCTCTTATGCCCAAAGCCGCAAGCAAAAATCTCTCCTTCATTACGTAAGGTAGTACATAAAGTTTTATGAAACCATCAGTCATACCTTCAGTCAATACTTATGACCTTAAAGAAATTCATAGCTGTTGTTTTTGCCTATTTTTCAAGAAAATAAAAAGGTCACTTACAAAAGAAATACATAAAACAATTTCAAGCAAGGTGAAAGAGGGTTATTTTCAATGATCATAAATGAAATTGTATTGTCAAGAGAAATGTAGCATAATACACTGAAAGAACAAAAATTAAGATGTGGGAGCATTGTTTATGATAAAGTAGAATATACAATGGACAAAATTCTTAAGATGTAAGTTAATTCTCTCACCTTGACAAATCACACAAAATGAGAATCTGTTTTTTTAATTTTTAAAAATAGACAAAAGTCTACCTGCCGGGGTAGAAGGCTTTGCTTAGAGGTAGGGTTACCTGCACGGCTAACTTGTGCTTGCTTTGAGGCAGACATCCCTGGACTTTTGTTTTTCCCTCTGTATAGTGTTGATGTTTTCTAAATACTAGGGGTTATTAAGTGAACTTTTTGGATTATTCCTTCTTGGAATATAATGTTCAAACCTTTTTTATTCTTTGATTTTTCTAGCACTTTTACTTGATAGGCTTTGACTGAATAAATGAATGAAGGAATGAAAGAATGAATGCATGCCTTGTATTCTAATTTGCCTTAATATCCTCAGTTTAAATAACAACTTCACTTTTTTTTCTGGTTATTATTCATTTGGGATATGGTTTATTTTTCTTTTTCAAAGAAACAAAATGCAAATGGGACAAACAGGAGCATAACCCTAGAGGTTAGGGCACAAGTATGTCTTCTCACCTCTGTGTCCCTCCTCTGTCCTTGCCGCCCTTCTCTGTCTCCTCTGCCTCCTCTGCCTACCCAGCAGGTTGGGTATGTTTTAGGGCCCCTATAAACATTTGCTAAATGTGGATGTCAACTAGCCTGCAAAGAAGTTCCAAGCTCATTTACTGCCTAGAGTTACTAAATCCTGGAGGATTTGGGCACAATTAGAGCTGTTAAATGCCTGCTTGGTCTTTATCATACCAAGGGCTAAGAACATCCACTACAAGGGGAGTCTGCTTAGTCAAAGCAAAGATGCAGCTGGGGGGCCACCCAGGCGTGCTCACTATTCCCAGAGGCCTTGACTTGGGTCTTCTATTGGGGGTGGTCACAGAAGAAATGCTGTTCTGACAGGTCACATGCCATTAGTAGAAATAAAATCTAACAGCTTTATAAGACTGGAGTTTAGCAAAGGTATTCAAAAACTAATCCATGATAAAATTATGCCCTTGTAAGTATTTGCACTTACGTATTCACATGTGAGAATGAAAGCTTGGAGTCTGCTGTCCAGAGTGGGAATCTCAGGAAAACCACCAGGAATTTAAATCTATTACCTGTTCAGGTGTCTCAATTTAGCATTAAGGTAAAAGAGTCTTCCACCTGTGCCAGAGGCAGTTTGCTGGAGTAGAAAGAGTTGTGCCCATGGTGTGTGATAAATCTGAGTTGATGTCTGTGTTCTGAGACTTAACACTTTGCACAGTGGGCCCAGCAACGTTACTAAACATCTCTGAATCTCAGACTTGTCATCTGTGAAATGAAGATAAGCATGTGGATTTGTTGTCAGGGTTAGCGCGAGAAATGTAAAGCCCTGGGCACTGGGTGAGCCTGCAGTGAACATTTACCTCTTGGTCTTCTGGGTTTTTCTTTCCTCCATCTTCTCTTAGTATCCTTAGCATCACGGTTAATATTGCCATTGTCATTGCGGTTCTTCCTGTCGATATCCTTTTTCTATTTGGCCCTTTAAGAATCTAACATTAGAAGTTTAGAATCAAAATACAGTACTGAAGCCATGTGACAAGCTAATGTACACACCTGACATGATAAGGAAAATGCACTACGAGGTTTTCTCAACTCCAAATAGAGCAGGGAGCAGAAAGTCCGTGTCACTCCCCAACAGCAGTGGAGCGATGGCTGTGAGCTGCCTGTTTACTGTTGTCCCCAGGAGCTGCTAAGCTCCTAAAAGGCACAGATAGGTTGATTTTTGTTCAATTTTATTCCTCATGTTTATCAAAATACTCAATAAATGTGTATTGAAGAATTAATAAAAATGAACGAATGGATCAGTGGAATTTTAAGACATTGAAGAATTAATAAACAAATGAAAGAATAGATAAGTAGAATTTTAAGATACGATATATCTGAATGGATCTTTGTTCCTTTCCAAGCTATTTCAAGTGAAACTATAAATTGTAAATGGTCAAAGAGACTTTTGCTAAGGAAATAGATGAAAAATACGTGGTACAACAGGTAGAGGAATGTGATCTATGCAGCTTGTTCCAATCCCTGAACAGGGGATGATCTTTTCATGTGGTAAAAGGAAAGGATGCTGAGTAGAACCACGAGGACAGTGGCCTGTAACCAAGATGGGCAGAGTGATGTGGGCATTGCCTTGTAGGGAGACTGAGTGGAAAAGGACTAATTCTAGATTCAAAATGACATCAGAGGTTGTCTTTAATTTCAGTTTCAGTATGGAAAGCAAAGTCCTACTCTAAGACATGTGATGCTTTCTCATGCCCTGTGTGGGCAAATCAAAAGTCTGGAGTGACCAAGACCAAGTCAAAGCAGGCGAAGGTCTCACAAGTCACGACTTGCACAGTCTCCATGGTCTCCATTAACTGGAGTCTTGCGTCTAGAACTTTAAACCTAGAAATAAAACTTACGGGGGCCTTCCTGAATGAGTAAAATTGTCACAACAGGCAAGAACATTAGCCTTGGTTCACTCAGGGATGACAGGAAACAAAGCATGATGTAGTCACGGAAAGGCTTTATTCAAAGGGGACAATTCTCATTGCACTCTTATTTCTTGAGATGTGCACTGACATCAAGACAACTAGCAATTCCACCATCCATTCATGTCCTTTATTCTCAATTCTGGGATTCATTGAATGGCACCACCTACCTGAAATACTTTCTATTCTCAAGTTTATAAATTGACTTTGGATATGTTTTCCTCTTCCACGGCCTTTTTGTATAGCCTGAAATATTTCTGTTGGACCTAATTTGTCTTTGATTAATGGACTGGCTCCATAATTATTCTGAGTTACCTCCAAAGAAAATTTTCTTCTGTCTCTCCCTCTCTCATCCATCCTTTTGTCATTCTACACTGAGACTGGGCTTAGTGTTCTGGGAATCTATCCAAGTGTCTTCAAATGCTTTAAAATGAGGAGAAGAAAAAGGGTTATAAAGATATCATCCAATAACTTCTATGTAATTTTATGATCTGATATATATGAATGAATATTTAGTCATTATGAGGGTAGTTAGAACAAGAACATGCAGCAGCTATGCCCTGAAGCACCTGTTTCAGAGTCTGAATGGGAGAAGTGCGTTGTCCTGCATTTACCCTATAGCAGGTGCCTAGAAGCCAACAGATGAAAGTGATGAAAACTCCCACTGAAATTTCAGATAAGTTGATATCACCTTAGGACTTGAGAAAAAAAGATTAGTAGGAATATCTTTGTTTTTACTGTGAGTGCTATAAAACAGTTTTATTCCATTAGATGTTACACACATATTCCATGTTTTAAATTATTTGTAAGACCCTTCTCTATGACCTTGTAGGAAGTGCAAATTGTGTAAGCACAGCTTTGAAAAGCCATTGGAACTGTAACACAACTCACTAGTCTCTTTGCCTGGTAGATAATTATCAGTGACATAAAAATGTTATTTTTTTTCCACCTTGAAGACTTAGATTTGACCCATCTCTCCTTCAGCTACTGACAATTTCTGTACTCCTCTCTGCTGCAAAACTCTTTGAAGAAGTTGTCAATACTTGTTTTTCCCCCCTTTTATTCATTTCTTCCCATTCTCTCTTAAACCTACTGTTGATCAGATGCTGTCCCCAGAATTTCCACAAAAAAAATACCTCTATGTAGATCATCAATGAACATTTTTCCAAAGATAATGGTCTGTTCTGTTTTCTTATTTTCTGTCATTATCAGCATGATTTTGCAGAGTTATAATTCCCTCTTGATTTCAACAATACTTTCATTTCTCTTCTAAGATGCCCAGTTGTTCCCCTATCTCAATCTCTTCTAGTTTTCTTTGCTGGGTCATCTTCTTTCTCCTGGTTTTAGATGTTGGAATGACTTAGGGCTGAGTATTCAAGTGTTTTCAGTCTACATTCGTTTCATGGGTGGTTTTATCTAGTTCCATCTGTGCACTAACAACTTCCAAATCTATATCCCCATGATCTGGCTCCTCTTTGAAATCCATTTGTTCATTCAAATCTCCACAAGAAGGTCTGGCAGGTCTTGACATTACCTTAAGATTGGCATGCTCAAAGCCAAAAGTCAAATTCCCGTGATCCCCGTGCAATAATCTTCCCTTTCCTCTGTTTTCTTAATCTCAGTAATGCCATCTTTTTGTTCCAATGTGCTTTGAACTAAAATACTTTGATTTTTTTAGGTGCTAGCAGACATTTGGAAATAGTAATTGAGCACCTATTGAAATACTATTGCAAATAGAACTATGTAAAACCTTAATGTGGAAGTATGATCTATGTAGGAAGTATTAACAAGTTAAGATTTTCTAAAGGAGATGGGTCTTTGAATTTTTTTTTCAGAGTAGAGAACCATATATTAAATGGTTATAAGTAACAGAGCACAATAAATAAATGGAATGCTCCAAGCTAAAAATTGGGAGGGCATCTGCTTCTTCAACTACTAAATATTTACTGGGCACCTATTGTGTGCCAGAACTCCACTTTGTGCTGTAAGTCCTATTGGTAACAGTGTCAAAATGGTTCTTTTATAGTCTGCACACTGAACCTTTCCTAAATGAAATTTAATGTACTCAGGACCAACAAAGTTAGTTAACCAAACAAGGATTTTGAGAGAATCACTACAATGTATACATATCTAATATCAATTTTAACCTAAAGCACATACACATACATTTTTATCTACCTATCTTTTGATGTAGGATCACAACTATATTTATACTAAATATGTATATACCACATATATACATAAAATAAACTCACATCCCAAATTTGGCCTCTGGAAGCAAAGAGCAGACATGAACTGAGATTAAAAGAAGAGAAAGAGGGGAAGAGGATGATTATTGCAGGCAGAACATAGTAATTTGCCTTTGAGCATCATTTTGAGGTGAGCACTAGAGCTGGTCTGGTCCACGTGGATTTCAAGGGGAAGCAGATCACTGAAGTTATTAGTATATAGATGGCACTAGGCAAAAACATACATACGCATATTGCAGTTCTGCATTATTTTTCTTTATGAAACCGCACTAAAATTATTCCACTTCTGTAAAGTGCCAAGTCATTCTGTATTTTTATTATTTTCCTCCAATCTTTTAGAATTACCTTACACCTAATTCTATGGAATTATTTATACATAGGGTGCACTTAAGGAGTTTTACAGAGTTTTTGATGTAGAGAACTAGCATTTCTATGATGATTTATTTTCACATTCTTTGTCCAGGGTTTTCTAAAACACTTCATTAATTATTGTTACAGACTTACAAACTAACTGGTTTAATGTGGACACAGATGTACTGAGATGCCCCGTTGAGTGGATTTACTAATCGTGGACAGGTCACTTTTCAGGGAGTGTAGGAAGCTGCTGGCCAAGGAGGCAGATGAAGGAGATGCCTGGTCGAAGGCACATTCAGTTGCCAGGAGTGTCCCAGATTCCTAGCTCTCCTTGGTAAATAGAAAGCTCTGTTATAAACCTCAATTATTAAATTGATAAAACAGTTCATTAACTTTTTCTTGTTATTCGAATATGCCCCATGGGGTCTCATTTTCCATCCCAATCATCTCACCAACATATTTTTTTCTAAATACATATGTACAGTTCCTAGAATAAGTTCATAAAAAACCCATTTTTCCCAGCTCTTTGTTTCCAATAATGTTTTTGAAATTCAATAATATTTCAGGGTCTCTTATCCATTGGCATCTTGAGGTCAATTGTTGTGTTGTCATGATTTTTAAGACATAGCCACACCAAGAAGAAGAAATGCAGTCATAACCCAGACCGTGCTGAAGTGAAAGTTCCAGAAGGAGGAGGAAGAATAAAATTAGAGCAGTTGAAATGGAATGACAGCACAATAGAGTAGGGAAGGAGGGAGGAAGTAGCTTGAAATAACCATCAGGGCTTTTGTCTATGTAAATGTGGATGGGAGGCCCAGAAGTCTCCTCAATCAGAGTCGGAAATAACCTTGCTCCTCTGGTGAGTGTTGTTTAGATTCTTATGAAAGCCCCATCCATTGAGGTCTTCCTTGAAAAGGGAAGTGAAATATGTGAGGTGGACTCAAGGAACGCAAAGCCCTAGAGTGTGAATACAAGTTCTGTGAACTCTAGCTAAAGGGTGGAGTGCTCTATTTTTAGTCATTAGAATAGAAAGCTTTTGGTCCTAATAAGGATCTTTCAGGAATATGAAAAGCTTCTTTTTTTTAAAGAACACACTACCCACTTAGTCTCCATCTCTACAAAGGATCAAAGAAGGGTGAAAAAGCTGTAGAAGCACAAAAGAGCTTTTCCTGAATCTAATATGGATGATTAAGGCACAGCTGAAAATTTCCAACTTCTGTACAAAACAACTTTAGGATTTTAGTCATCTTGATGCAAATGGCTCTCCCAGATGACATCCTGCTTATCTGCGAGGCATTATTGTCTTTGTTCTTGCTGTGTGTTACATATGCATTCTATGTAGCACATATCATATGTCAAGTGACTTGAACTGATAATGACATGAGTTCACATTGTGACCAGAAAAATGTGTTACCAGAAAGTTCTCACAACCTGTTGTGACATCAAAGTTCAACTCTGAATCCTAATTACTTCCTGATGAATGCCATAGGTCATTTTAGTCTGCTAGGAAGTATTAAAGGAACTCTCCAAGAACAAAAACCCAATTCCACCACCACAGTCTGAAGAATGTTAGAAACAGAGGTAGGTCCCAAAATTCCCTTAGCAACATTTTGAACATTACACTAAGTTCCAGTCAAACACCTAGAATGAAACGCAGTGCAGCGTCTGTATCACCCAGTGTATATGCATATTAAATAATCGGGAGCCAATTATTTCTCTATTATTTTGGATAGAGATTTCTTCTTAAATGCCAACACAAGGTTGGAATTTGTGTGAGAATGCAAAATATGAAAGGCTTGCTTTGACCATTTCCAGAGGCTTCTTTAAAGAAGTAGATGTTTAACAAGCACACCATGTTGCTTCTGAAATTGAAGGTATTTGGTTCATTAGCTATTGCTTAAAATATCTTGAAAAGCAGCACTACCAAATGGCAGTCTCTTTGCACAATGTGGCCTTCTGTGAGCTCACATAACTGTTTTTCTCTGATTTATCAAAAAAAAAATGGAGAGCCACAATAATAAATATTGTACTTGCCTTGCAGCATTCCAGTTCATAATAAAAACACCACTAATATCATAATTATTAATTTTGCTTGGATTTCCTAGAACTTGATGCTGACAATACCAATAGGAAAAATGGTATAGATGAAACTTAGATTAATCTTGATCACTCATGGAACTGTGTAGTGAAAACTTTTATTCATCATACTAAAAAGATTGTAATGATTCTTAAAATTAATCTTTATTCTCTGTTTTCTACTTTGATTCTGCATGTTTTTAATGTTAACTTTATAAAAGGTTTACTGTTATTTTTACCTTTTATACAATTGTGTGAAAGTGTAGAAATGTATACACCATACAGGTATACATTTAATTCTAAAAGTCAGGATTACCAAGGGCAAAAGCCACAGATTTCCTTTTTATGTTTAAAATAGCAAGTGCAAATATTTCAAATTTCAAACATATTAACATATTTTCTTTCAATAATTTTCTTTCATCCAAATTTTAAACTTAAATTTTAAACTCTAATCATTTCTACTGCAGTAATAATCTTTTTAAGAAGAAAAATCTGTAGGAATTTTTTTCTATAAATATTACATTTGGGGTTTTAACAGTAAAGTATACCACTGCCAGATTTCAAATTCAAAGCAACCTTTATCCAACTTGCATTTGTAAACCTGATTCATGTTATAAGGCTGTTTGTATATCTTAACTTTTCAAAAATATGCTAAGAGTGTGGAGACCTAATCATTAATTTTATTCAGATATTCTGTTTTAGAAGGTTGTTCTATAATTTTAAATTAAAAATCAGTATATCTGTGCAAAACATTTTTCCAAATCGTATCACGTGATATGCAATTGTAACTCTTTTGATAGAATTTCATTTGTAGTTTAAATATATAGCTATTAAGACTCAATATAAAGGTATTTATGCAGATTGACTCCAAGCTACTTATTAGAGACCTAAATATATTTGAATCTATTATTTTTTATTTTTTCAGTCTGATATTTAAGTATACCTAATGCATTATGAGAAAAGTAGAATACATTAATACATTTTAGTTGACATTATTAGCTTTTCATGTAATCAGAAGTGATCTGCATGGTCTACATGTTTACACACAGTTTGGATACAGCTTTTTAAAAATGACTTCTATTTCAGTATTAGCCAACCTGAAATTACTATTACAACTGCAAGGTCAATATTTTGCTTTGAGATTACAGTAATTACCATAAAAATCATAAAAATCATGAAAAGCATTCTGAAGCATGCATGTTTTGTTTCATTTTTCCCAAGTGGAGATACAGGTAGTTGACTTACAGGGAAGAATGGCAGATTGTAGTGGCTCAGTTAAGAGCAGGTAGAATTTTGTTTACCATCTTCAATATTACAAAAATGATGCAGTGATTCAGGTTTAGGGGTCCTGGCACTGTAGTATAGAGTATTAAAAGAGTGGCCTTCACCTTCTCTCAGAGCAGGGGTCAAATGCACTTCCCTAGGCAGGTCACATAATGTCTTCCATGAGACACCTGCACATACAGGGAATAAGCTTATCCCCAGCGAGAGTTCACTCTGGGAGGTCAACGGGGACACCTTACTACAAGGTCTGCAGTGAGTCGTGTACTTTTTTTTTTTAATTTTAAAGGATATTGCACTCACATTTTATATTATTACAATAATTATTGAAATCCGTTTGATTACTAAATACTTGAGCATTTCCATCAGAATATCAGAATATCAAATAGAAATGGTAAAACCTGCAACATATAGATGTGTGTGTGTGTGTGTGTGTGTGTGTGTGTAGGGTCATTAGCTAACCAAACTGTTAAATCACTTATTTGCTTTTAAATTTTCTTCTCTTTTCATAAAATTTAAAATATTAGACATTTATTTGTTTTAGGCAAAATAAATTTCATCCCGTCCTACAAGGGCATCGATCCTACAAGGTGTGCATATTGTGTCAAGTGATGCAGTCTAGTAACTTGATTCATGAGGATAAAGTATATTTCACACTATTTCCCTGTTCCACGATATTAAACTTTGTTTTTTTCCTGGATTTATGCTCATTAAATAGATGGAAATAATCTTAGAACTTTGTCTTTTGAGGTTCAAAAAAGATCATCTATACATTGTAAAAGAGGGAGGTCACAAGAAAATTTTATACTCTTTATGTCAAAGAAAAAATATCACGGGGGTACAAATGTTTTGGTTACATGGATTGCTTTTGTACTGTTTGAGTCAAAGTTATAGTGTGCCCATCACCCAGATATAGTGTGCATTGTACCTGTCAGGTATGATTTCACCCATCCCCTCCTCCCCCTCCCACCTGCATGATTTCTGTTGAGTTTTACTTCCATCTGTGCACACAAGTGCTGATCTACTAGTTCCAATTTAATAGGGAGTACATGTGGTGTTTGTTTTTCCATTCTTATGATACTTCACTTAGGATATTAAACTTTCTTTGTGTTTTCAGAAATGATGGGGTTTTCATGAGTTTAGCTTATGTCCCTCCTTGAAAGAGATTTCTCCTAACTCCCGGATATCAATCCTGGGTATGGTAAATATTTTAATTGGATTAATTCCAGTTAGCCAGTGGGAATGCGGTTTAAGGCATGGCAACAAAATTGCCTGAAATGTCTTTAAAAGTAGCCGTCTACATAATACTCTTACTTCTTAGTGGGGTTCCCAGGAGACCATATAATAGAATCCATTTCCACTAATGCACTCAAATAGATTTTAATGGTGTTAGGTGTACAAGTCAGATATATAAGTACCCAGATAGAAAGCTGACCTCTGTTCATTGTTGAAAGGAGATCAATATTGTTTTGCCAACATACTACATAGCTATATCTCTGAGGCTCTTGTAATGCCAGAAGTAAAGAGAAATGATACCTCTGCACTCTGAGCTAAAACCCCACTGAGCTTAGATCTGAAAAGATCAGCTGGGTGTAGAAAATAGAAGTTCAGGTCTTTGTGTTTCACAAAGGACATATCATTTTTTGTTGAGATTTCTAAAGCAGTACCATGATTAGTAGTATTTATGAGTTTGTTAAGTGGCTGAAGAAAGTAAGTATTCCTGAAATATTCAAGTAGTTGAGTTAAAGTTACTGTCATTTTCCTGCCTGAATTCAAGTTAAGGCCAGTTTTTTCATTCTGTGAAAATCAGTCAATTCATCATATTCAAATTAGGAAGAATTTTTTTGTTCCATTGAGGATAGCAATGAGATACCGAGGCTACTACTCACATTCTCTCTGGGCGTGTGCACCCTGTCATCCAGGGCCCCCCAGAAAGGAAGATAAATACTTCTAAGTATATGATGTGTTAGAAAAATCCTACCCCATTCAGAGCACAACCCTGAAAAATCAGCAATCCTAACAAGCCCTAATGGAAGAAGGTTATAGTGACTCAGGACTCAAGAGCACAAAATGCATTTTAATTACACTTTAAAAAGAGGAAGCATAATTTTTAACTCAATCCAGAAATGTACAGCATTGCAAGAAGTAGCCGTATTTAGCTATTTTGCTTTGGATAAAATTAAAATATGTATATATTTTAAATATACTATGCTATTTTTTCATCTTTTTAATTTTTCTTTTTCAGTTACCTACATTTAAGGTGTATAACATGTTTTGATATACATAGTGAAATGATTACTACATAAGCAAATTAACATATTTATCATCTCACATAGTTACCATCATGTGTGTGTGAGCACCTAAAATCCACTTAGCAAATTTCCAATATACAACATATTAGCTACAATCCTCATGCTGTATATTAGATTTCTAGACTTATTCATCCTACATAACTTCAGATTTGTACCTCTGACCTATGTCTCCCTGTTTCTGCCTCGTCCCACCCCTGGTAACAATTTTTCTGTTCCTGTTACCATGTAGTCTACCTTTTTTAGATTTTACATATGTGAAATAATTTACTATTTTTCTTTATCTGGCTTATTTCACTTAACCTACTGTCCACCAGTTTTAACCACGTTGTCACAAATGGCAGTGTCTCCTTTTTTAAGGCTAATAGTTCCTTGTATACATATTTACCACATTTTCTTTATCCATTTATCCGTCGATGGACACACCTATGTTGTTTTCCATATACATGGGTATTGTGAATAATGCTGCAACAAATGTGGGGGTGCAGACATTTCTGAGGTGCTGCTGATTTCATTTCCTTTGGGAATACACCCAACTGGAGGGATTTGCTGGGTCATATGGTACTTCTATTGTTAATTTTTTGAGGAGCCTCCATACTGTTTTCCATAATGTCTATACCAGTTTACGTTCCTACAAACAGTGCACATGAGTTTCTTTTTATACATCTTTGTAAGCATCTGTTATGTTTTTTCCTTTTGATAATAGCCTAAGGCTAATAGACCTAAGGCAATATCTCATTGTTTCTTTTTAGTGTGTGTGTGTGTGTGTGTGTGTATTTTATGTCAGAGTATTATGGGGGTACAAATGTTTAGGTTACATAAATTGCCTTTGCCCTGCCCGAGTCAGAGCTACACGTGTGTCCATTCCCCAAACAGTGCACACCACACCCATTAGGTGTGAACATACCATGGAATTTTATTCAGCCACAAAAAACAATGGTGATCTAGCACCTCCTGTATTATCCTGGATGGAGCTGGAGCTCATCATTGTGGTTTTGATTTAAATTTTCCTGATTGTTAGTGATGTTGAAAATCCTCCCCAATAATTTATATTTCAAAACTGTTCAAAATCTATGTGAATTGCAGTAGTCAGCTTCATTCTTTTTACCGTTTGATAATACTTGATTTATTCTTGCCTATCACTAGGCAATGGAATAAAAAGATTGTTTCTGTTAATCAAACCACCTAATTATGAAATCAAATGTATATATTTCTTCTTTCAACATGTGAAACATGCTAGGCCTGGGGAGATATGGATGAGGGGAAATACCATCCCTGTGTTTTAGTAATTCGTGTAGGTAGGGACCAAGTATATGGATAGCAATAGTACAATTTGATTAGATTTTTGCTGCAAGGACTTTATTGTTGAGTTGCATTTGTGTGATTCCAAAGTCTTTCTATCACACTTTCCACTTAACCCTCATGTTAATCTTGATAGGTTTATTATTATCATGGTTTGACAGATGAGTGTATACACATAATAATTAGCTATTTATTTAAATTAAGTTCAAATAATTGTCTTCTTGTTAAGTAAGCAGGGCAAGCTTTTATAGATAGAAGAAAGTTTAAGGTATGTTTTATCAAGATCACTGGGTGTGTATCACAGCTGAAACTGGAACCTTGGTTTTTTACTGGGTCTTAGGTGTTCTTCCTACTATCCCATGATGGCCCTTACTAATTTTTGAATGAGATTCTATGTCACAAAATATTAATATTAGCCAAAATGACCTTTCAAAAACTTCAGTTTTTGAAATACTCCAAATAAGGAAATTATTTTAGTCTTGTGCTTCAAATGAGAAGTAGTAACTGCTAGTTCTGCATTTAATCCCATTTCTCATATTTTCTTTAAGATAATATATTGTACCATAGTATTCTGGTGAAATAGATTTTGTGAAAAGAAGCAATCTCATGTCGCTTTCTATGACATTTGTGAAACTCTTCTGATTTTTTTTTAAAATGTTCTGTTTATGTATTTAAAACACAGCAAGGCATCACATTTTCCCCTCTCCCCGTGCGTGCACACACACACACATAAACATACATATATACACACATGCACGTACTTACACCAAGCTTTGAGAACCACAAATAAAAAGTCCCAAACCACAGACCAAGAGAGGTGATATTTCACATTATAAATGATGTTTTATTTTATAAAAAGCTCACCACAGGGCTCCTTCCTTTGAAATATTTAATGATCTTCAAGTAAGCACTTAAATTCAATAAGAATGGCTTATTATTTTATGGGTAAAATATAGCAAGAAAAATTTAAAGTGAAGGTGTTAGGAGCTATCAACAATTGGTAAAATCAATCAAAATTAGAGTTGGATGCATATATGTGAGACCTATGTAGGGAGGCCTTTTCAAGGTTTTATACTACTTTAATGAGTTAAAATTTTATTTACAAAAGTAAAAGGCAACAGTTCATGCTCTAAAAGGGAAATAATTTATACTTTAAAAAATCACAAATGAACATTGGGAATGTTTTAAGTAATTTAAAACTCCCTAACTTTTACTGAAATTCATAAATCCAATTACTTTCATCCAGGAGTACAAAATAAATGGAAATTTAGCTTTTGAACAAAATAGAAGCCAAGTTTTTATTTACTTTACCTATTTAAAGCATATGTATGCATCCTGAAATCAAAATTCCATAATATCTTGGAAATATTTTAGTAATTCTTAACAATATTTAAGCAAGTTGATTGTTGAAGATTTTTTAAGGGACTGATTTACTTACAACGCACTTGTACAGCATATTATCATAGAGTCATGGTGGAGTGGAGGAGCAGAGACAGAACAGGGTGGGAGTTGCTGCTTTGGGGACTTCGTTTGTCCCTCTCCTTAAAAAGGCAAATATTTTGCACATTTGGAACATCTCACTACTCTGTTTCTCCTCAACAATTATTTCTCATGACTTCCAAATATCTCAACTCTTAACCATATTTTTCTCAAATGATTATGTTCTCATGTTTGGATGAAAATAGTGTATTGATGCGGGCAGGGGAGAAGGTAAGATTTATTTTTCTTACTGATTTTTTTATGATATTCCAGAATAAACAGGAGAAAAATCTGTCCCCAGCAGCCAGGCTCCTAGACTGGAAGACTTGGTTTTTGTTGACACAAAATTACACTAAATTGAATTTTTAACTGATTGAATCTCATTTTTAAAATTTAGCTGCCGATTTTTTGCCCAGTTTTCTAGAGAATTAAAGAATTAATTTCAATCCATATGCACACAAGATTTGGTTCTTTCAAACTCGCTAGTTGCTAAGAGAAGTCTGAAAATAGCAAAAGAGAAAAAAAAAGGCACTGATTTATCTCATTGTTTACTTAGACCTCAGTTTTTAGTTTGTTCTCATAAGACCACAGAATAAAAATCATCTTGAATAGTGCTCTAATTATGCAGATTTGTTTAGAATTTAAAGTAAATGCTTTCCTCAAATACTGAATAGGCCAAGGATTCAGGAGACCTGTGTGCTAATTTTTATTCTGCAACTCATTTCCTACAAAAACATAGTAAAGTCAGTTAACATCTTTGTGTAAAATTTATCTGTCAAATGAAAATTGATAAACGTTGGTAATGAATACTGAAGTATTAGGAATAATCTGAAAACCTTGCATTAGTAACTGAAAATTCTGCCTTTTAGATGTTAATCTTTATGGCCCTTGTATAAATTTGTGGAAAAGCCCCAACCTGGTATTGGCCTTCCAAATTTTAAAACACTGTACAAATGTAGAAGTTTGATTTTCATGACCAGCACATACAACACACACGCCTTAGAAGACAGGAGAGAGAGGTATCTTTTATTTCTTATAAACTGTGTGAAAGTGGCTGGTAGAGTGAGAACGGCAGCTGTCACTAAGCTAGAAAGGGGAAAATCCTGTGTTCTTTCATGTCTTTTTTTCACCACCCATAATACCATTATTCTACATAATACCAGTTGTCTTCCCTTCCTACAGCAGTGAACCTGAGTATTTGGGGAGTGGCTGAGACATTTGATCGAAAGACTTTTTGAAGAAGGGGTAGAGTGCATTTCAGAAGCAATGCAGACCTGGCACCCGGTGTCCTGGGTGTAGGCTCCTAGCCACAGTGAGAACAGTGCCGGCTAATCTCAGTGACTAGTGGGTGCTGATGGAGGACCTTTTGAAGTTGTCTTAGAGAAGGCTTAGAGAGAAGATAAATGAGAACCAGGAACCCCAGAAAGCAATAGGAGGGGGTCCTGCCCTATCTGTGAGAAAAGAAGACAGAGATAAGAAGTGTATGACCCAAGGGCTGGTCTTTGTCTATGTTCCTGCCTTTAGGGAGGGGAGGGCAGGAGCATTGTTGAGAGTGGGAGGTGGCAGGCTCCAATATTCACTATCCATCATTTCCTTTGTGATAAAATTGTTCAAAATTATTGCTAAGAATCATGTTTGCTAAACTGGTACATAGAGGTGTTATGATTATTCAACTGTTTTTCCTAATTCTTAGAACCATAACCCAGTTTCATCTAAAGGATTTGTTTTGTTTTATTTTGTGGAACTCTGTTAATAAAGGAGCATGCCATTCAGTGGACTAAATGTGTAGACAAATGACAAATAACCTTTATGATGAGCTCAACAAGAAAACTTTGGGAAAAAGTAAACAGAGAATGAATATTTACATTTGTGTCAACCTTTAGAAACTTTAAACACTAGGCGAGGGTAAGTTCTGGTGGGTTATTACACATATTTTGAATAATTCTGTTTATAATAAACTTCACATATTTGTCTTAAAGATAAAGTAATTCTGTAAATCTATGCCAGAACTTTTGTTTTTTCATAATACTTACCAGACTACATTTAAAGAAAGCATCATAAATTAAATGAAATAATTTACTATGCAGATTCATAATTAAAAAATATTAATTTTCTTTTAATATGTCTTTATTTTTACCAAATACTTTTTTCTCTCAAAACCTGATAATTTTAAGTAATCTTACTAAATTTCTTAGACTATGTCAGTGTGACCAAAGCCATTATAATTTTTAACTGTCTACTGTATAATGAGCATAAGTTTAAAAAATATGTTTACATAAATATTTACATATCAGATCATATGTGCATGTGATATATATACATTTTCCAAACTTTTGCTTTTTATATTTTCATTTTTATTTATATTAATGACTTTTTATATCATTGGATTCCTGACATTAAATGCCGAAGTGAAGAGAAAAATATTAAGTTTCATCAATTATAATAACTATACATTATGCTAAGTATTAAATGATATTTAACTTACATCTTACCACAAATGAATATGAAAAAAATACAATTTCCTTTTTTTATGTACAGCTGATATTTTTTCCTGCATAAATGCTTAACCTCTTGCCCAAAGTTTAATGGTAGTAATGATAATAAAAGAAATGTTTTGAAATGTCTCAAACAGTTTAAATGTAGTCTAACTCAATGATCAATCACTTGAGTTAATGCTTATTTTCTGTTAAAAAAAATCAATGCTCACTGGATTCTATGACCTTCTTAGTGCCCGGTCTGGGTGTCACGGCTTGCATCATTTCATAGTGTGTGGATTCTCGGCAAAGGGTCGTCTTCTCTGTAGAGTAACAGGTCTAGCATGGTCGTGTCTTACTCAGACGGAACGTATGACCCATGAAGCGGGTGTGACCCAATAACGCAGGTTATCTTGCAACTCTGTGATCTCTGTGACTAACAGTCACCTTGTCTCACCTGTAGCTGCAGCACCTGTTTCTCTGCTAGCTCCTTTGTTGTCTGTTGGCTTTGTAATGTACTCCAGCCCCTGGCTCTTAGGATCACTGGTAATATTTAAGCAGAATTGTCATAGGATCTGATATACATTTTACAAAGATGATATACAGTATAATGTTAGAATGTTAGATGTCTGAGATATCCACATAAAAATGTAGGGTGGACTCTTGGATATATAAATCTGCAATTTAAAACAGGAGCTCTGAGCTGAAGATACAAATTTGGAGATTATCAGTGTACAATGTAGTGTTTAAGCTATGAAAACAATATATTGTCAAAGGAATATGAGTAAATAGAAAAGAGGAGAACAAAGGTTTATGTTTAAATTTTTTATATGTTCAGATTTTAGCATTGCTTTAAGTTAGCAATTACTTTGTGAATTTGTGAATTACTTCCTTGGGTAGAGAACCTGCAGCTTTAAGGCCACATGTGGCCTTTAAATTCTTAAGTGTGGCCTTTTGTAAAATTTGGCTTCGGCCAACCTCAACCAGGTACCATGTCAACTTGGCTTTAATTAACCCTTAATATGTTTGTCACAAACTAGCCTAAGTTATTTTACGAACTAAAATTTATGAAAACATTCAGACATACATTTCCTGTCTTTTTCACTGTAAAATAAGGAAATCACTAAAAGCGTAGTTAGCTTACAGTTACATTTGTCTTAGCTTTTGGAAGTGAACTATACGTGATTTGAAGATTAAAGTAATTTTAGGTAATTTTCTCTACTTATTTAAATAACAATTCCTTGGATAATGTAAGAATTATGCTTGAAGTTTTTAAATGATACAGAATTGTTGCCACATGTGAGTGTAAAAGGAAATATAGTCTAATTTTACAAAAAAGCAACAGAATATCTCTAGACACCTTCCAAAAAATTTGCTATTGATCACAGTAAAATTATGTTATTATAAATGTATCATACTTTTTTCTTCAGTTGTAAGAATTTTACAACAAAAGGAAAATCTTACTCCATGAGTTCAAACTGTATCTATGAGAATTAAAAATAAGTTTAAAAAAAGAAAAAGCTAAGGTGTCTGTTTATCTGTTTATAATATTGGATATATTTTAATTCCCCCATGATTTTTTTCCCTATTCTTTGACCAGAAACTAAGTGGTGTACTTTATACAAGTGGAAATCAGATAAAGGCAACTATGTCATTTTGGGAAAGGCATTGTTTTTTTGCTTGGGTAGATGTGAATTTGAATCTGAGGTGTGTCCATTTAATCCTGTAAATCTAGTAAAGTTCCTCTTCCTCTTTGGGCCTCCTTTATTGTATTAAAGGATAAAATTATTAAGGGATTAAGAAAAAGTCAGATGATGTATATGAAAGCACCTAAGTACTTTGACTAAGAATTTCTATTTTATTGAATTTTTTCCATTTTTTTCTTTCCTTCTCTGCATATTTTTTTTGTTTCATACACTTCTGTATGTATGGTATTTGCTTCCTTGTCTGTTTCCCACCTCCTTAACCCAAAAATCTGGCAGTGTGAGAAAGATCTAGATTTCCTTTCCAAAGACCCTTTGTACTCAGAAATTAATCGAATCTTGGTTGACTGCCCAGTTATGAAAAGATAACTCTGCCTGTTTTTGATGACTATTTCATGGACTCGATCTCTTACTCTCCAGGGATCCTAACCCCATTAGTAACGCAGACTGGAACAAGATGTCCAAGGAATCCAAGGGTGATTCGCTCTAGTCCCTGCTTGAAAGCCTTTTTGGCCTCTCCTTCCTCCCTTACAGCAGTTACTAGGATTTTCTGGATAACAAGATGCTCCTTAAGAGATTTGATGCATTTGGCAACAACCTATTCTCCATTCGGTTAGAATTGACTTGAACATCAAGGATGGTCTAGAAGAGAAGGCAGGTGGACCTGCATTCATATGCATTCAGGATGAGTGTGTTTCCTGACTCTCAGGGAGGTGGGATGAGGGGCGGAGGGTGGGGGGAGATGTTCAACACGTGGACTCAGAGCTTGGTGTTTGCATACAGAATACACAGCGCCTTTCTGTGAGTCAGCTCTCCAAGTTCTACCTCCACCTCCACTTTGGGCTTATGCTCTTCCTCCACAGACAGGGGAGTAAAAGGACAGAGGGTAGCACAGATACTAGAGCTAATACCCTGATGTACTGGTTTCTAAGCCATGGTGCTCAGAACTTTCCTTGCTCTGGAGTTGCCTCTGAAACCAAATCGGGGTGTAGTGGGGGTAGGTGTTGAGGAGGGGATTAGCAGAGAGATTTCCGGCCTCTGACCCCTCTGTTTTGTCAAGAGAAGTTCCACTTTTTTGTTTCTATTTGATAATTGCATGTGCTATTTTATTTGAAGAAAAACCAACAATGACTGAATAATAAAAAGATGAGCGTCAGGGCAAGTGCTCATGGGATGGGTCTTGGTGTGTCATTGTCCTGGGCCTCCCCAAAACAACTCACACTAACCTCTCCTCACTGCGTTCCTTCTGTGCCTTGAGTAATTGGCTAATAAATCTGAAACTAATTTGGTCTAAAGTGTTAATGGCTGATAATGATTTAATGTGTTTCCCCACCCAGGGAACACATTTGCATTTTAATAGAGGTCTTACTGGCAATTTTCTTAACTCCAATGAATGACTTTAATCGTGGGCATTTGAGGTGCAGCAGGGACCAATTTTGGCAAAAGAACTTTTCCAGTATCCCTAAAATCACACCCTGTAGTCAGACAGCCTAATGTTACTGCTGCTAATGTGTGTGGATTCATCTTTGTAGGAAATTGTACTCATTTTTTGTGTGTGTGAGTCCTATAGGTAGACCAAGCACTATTTTTGAGAATAGTGTTCTCTTATCCATCAACATGTCAATAGATATTAGAATTAGACCTCTCTGAAATAAAAGCTTTAGCTAGTATAGTCATTTATGTGCCTCTACCCTGAAACAAAAGTTGACAGTCCCCAAGGAAAGAAGAGGGAAGGAAAGCATCTTTAATAATACAAGTTAAAATAGAAAAAAAAATAGCATCAGTCAATATTATCCATTTGTGAAATTTTTACTAGTTGCTGAATTAGCGAGAAAAGATTCTGTAAATGAAGTGATGAAAAATAACTACTAACTCCTAAATATCTTAGTATTCCAAGGCCTGTCATTCCTATTCACTTCCATTTTATTTCCCTTCTTCACTCTGATAAGAGGAATTATTTCCCTGTAGGTAAAGGGCACTTTGGCACTGACATGACGGGGAAAAAGAGGAACAGTTCAAAGTAAGAATTGGTAGTCTTGCATTCCTCTTTTTATTTTTAACCTAGAGATCATTAGACCAGTTCTATTTGTGTCATGTACTAGTTGGGAGGATTTTAAAGATTGGAAATGAGTGGTTGGAAGTGACCGACATTAGATTGTATCCCCTTCTCTGAAGTGTGTGGTCACCTAGAGGCGTCCTCAGTCAATTTAGAATGACACTATGTTTGTCCGGGAGGTGGTGAGTAGCGGTCTAGCACTGATGGAGTCACAGGAGAGGGTAAGGGGTCTGTGACTCCCAGCTTCATGACGGTCAGTCCTATTAAATTACTTACTTTCAGGGGAGTCGCCCGATTTCCTCTTCATGGCGTTAACATGTGTTTTATAGGATTTCTCCTGATAAAATCACTTCTGTAGATTTTCTTTGTAGACTCTTACGAAGCCACATATTTCACATCACTGACTTGATTTGAAAACTTTGCCTTAAATGAGCTATGTCTACAGAGCACTGAGCCCATTCCCTTTTCCACATAGGTATTGAATCCAGTTAGTAGTATTAACATCTGTACCTTCGTCATTGTTGTGTTGACAATGATAATTACTCTTGTTCACCAATCTGCTTAGTCGGGGAGCTTTCTTAGATGTGTGAATACTGTCTGTCCTCTGAGGAAAAGAAGAAAAAGTGTTGAAGAAAATTCCAGGAGAATTCTTTTAAAACGATTTCTAGGCTCAGAGTCTAATTGAATTTTTTTAAAAAAAATCTACAATGAAGAAGTATTAATGGCCTTTCCTATTGCGAAGATACTTTCTAATAGATGGTATTTCAAATTTAGTACCCATCTTTTTTTTTCCCCAATTCTCTTTTGTCCTTTGTTGAAAAACTATCAAATGTCTCGGTTACACCTTTTTCAGGATAGTTGTCCCAAAAATAGTTTCTCTGAAAGTCAATTTTGCTTTACAAAAATAAAAAGTACCGTTCACATCTTGTTTGAAAATGCAGCTCTTACTGTAGAACCTATTATCTAAGAATCACTGGTACTAAAATAAAACCACTTAATGTTAATCTCCTGAAAATGTAGGCTAAAATTTATCAATAAGTAGTCAAGGTTTAATTTGGCCTTCAGTTTGTTGGGTAAACAGAGAATGACTTTAATGAGTGCTGTTTTATAAGTATAATTATTCTGGCAACTTCATTGCATAGCAAGATTTGCATCTTTTTTACTTCATATTTGACTTTTGAGATATGATTAACAAAAGGACCATTTTTTTGTGAAAATTGTTAAAAATTTCATCTGTTTTCCTGGACTTATAATCATTTGCTATTTAAGTTAAATTTTTTCTTAAACATGTCATCATTTTCCTAATTTTTTTTATCAGTGGTTAACGAGCCCAAAAGTATCACCTTATACATCATTCAAAGATACATCCAACGGCACCTTTAGTAGCATCAGGACTGGATACGGTCCTTCCATAGACAGGTCATTTTCTGATAAACATGTTTTTTTCCTCCATTTTATCTTGAAATATTACTTCTTATCTTCTGGTGGCATTCTTCAATGTACTTGGATAATTCTCATTTTAGCCTCCATGTCTTTTAACTTTTAAAAAATACCTACATTATACACACACACACACATATATATATTCCTATCTTATGGTCTTCCTGGGCTGTATATTATGTGTGTTTTCCCCATATTTTCCAAATCACTAGTTAGCAAGTCAGCTTTTCTGATGGTTCCTAGTCCTTTAAGGCTTTGGCCATTTCAAGTATATTTATTTAGATTTTGTTTGGATTTTTCTCTTACTTGTATTTATATTTTAGCAGGTGGGACTTCTGTGCATTTTTACTTCTAGTCTCCCTGCAAACATGCACTCCTGGTCCTCTCTCTCGGGGTGCTCAGGACACCTGACTGTGAGCTCACCTGCCACGGGTTTCTTGCTGTGCTTCCCACACGTGCCTCAGGCTGTAGAAAGTCTCCAGAGTGGGTTCAACATCTGTCTTTGCTGCAGACCTGTGGCGTGCACCGGTTCCTGGACAGTTTTCATATGTAGCTCTCTTGCCTTTGGACAGCTGCTGTGAATTGGATTTTACGTTCAAAATCAATAGCACCAGGGGCTCCAGTCTGTACTGTAACCACTCTATTTCTACCCGCAGCCTGAGGGGGTGGTAAACTTGGCTCTGCCTGTTCCCTACATCCCACAGAGTCCCCCTCACTCCTGTGCTGAGGCCAGGGCAGCTCTAAGTAGCCTGAGGCTTTATGGGAGTTTCTTGGCTCCAAAGTGCAGCATGCACTAAGATCTACAGCCTAGACTCTCCTCCCCACAAAGCCTCAGATAACAGCCACTGCTGTTCAACACTTTCCTCTACCTACAATTAACCAGTGACCTGTGTTAACTCCAGCCCCTACACAACTGTGAGTTGCCTCTTCTACCAACCAGGAATTCTTTTCTCTCGATTGAGAGCTCAGCTATGTATCAAATATTTTATTGCTTTATTATATTTGGAATTTCTGTGGTATTAGAATTAAGAAATTCCTTCCAATTAGTCTATTACATGGGTGGGCATGATAGTTTGCTTAGGGCTTCCATGATAAAGTACCATGGATGAGATGGCTTATATGTTATAAATAATAACAGAAATTTATTTCCTCATGGTTCTGTGGGCTGGAAGCCCAAGATCAAGGTGTCTGTAGGATTGGTTTTTCTGAGGCCTCTTTCCTTGGCTTGTTGTAAATGGCCTTCTTCAGTGTTTGTTCACATTATCCTTACTCTGTGTGTGCCTGTGTCCCAATTCTACCTTCTTATAAGGACATCAATCATATTGGACTAGGGCCCATCCTAATGACCTCATTTTAACTTAATCACCTCTGTAAAGACCCAGATGCAGTCAGTTTCTGGGGTACTGGGGAGTTTGGACTTCAGATGTGAGTTTGAGGGGACATAATTCAGCCTGTAACAGTGGGGGAAGTCTTTCTCTTCTCCTTTAAAAATAAGTTAGTCTAATTAGGATGTTATCTATAATAATGAAAATATAAACACTAGGAATCTAACAGTTCATCTCCTCTGGTTGCCTACCTAGTTTAAATCACTCCACGATGTACTGTTATGTGGTAATCAGTTTTCTTTTTAACTTAAATTTTAAGATTAATACAGATGGTCGAGCTATTGTGACTTATCAGGATGGTAGCCATCATGTCCTCATTGCTCCCATATTTGGGTTTTAGTAAAACATTTATCAGTGTCTTCTGGTGCCAGGTACTGAGAATAGGTGATGTACAAGAAGTTCAGGTCTTAGTATTTACAGAGCTTACATTGCTCTAGGGGAGGCAGGAAACGCACGCCTATCTTGTCTCCATCCCCCTGTCACTCTTGTGCAGCAGAAACCTGGGAATTTGGTTAGGGTCTGCTTTATAAGCTGCCCCTCCATGTAACTGTTCGCTAACTCTTGTGTTAATTTGCCTTCCTAAATCCTGTAAAAACCTACCTTTTTGTGTTAATCCCCACCTCCACTTTCCTCATTTCTGCACAAAGTGTCCATTTTTGTCTTTGTTTCTCAGCATGATTAAAAACGTATTTTTGGAAACTAGAATTTCTTTGAATTACAATATCCAAGCTCTGGTTTGTGATCTTGGAGAAATTAATTTTAATTTCTCTAAGCCTCTGTTTCCTCACATTTAAAATAAAGACCACATATTACTTACCTCCTAGGACTGTTTCAATAAGAGGAAGCTATTATTTTATTATCATTTTCACCCATATCACTGTAATAGCTTTCTGGCTGTACACTGTGTCTGCTTTATTTTTCACACAGCTGCTGGTATATGATCGTTCTGAATCTCAAATCTGATCATGTCAAGTCTCTAAATAAGATCTGTCAGTGACATTCCTCAAACTTCAAAAAAAAAAAAAAAAAGGTCCCTTGTAATTTGGTCCTTATCACTCGGACTCCAACCTTCAGCAAACTTCAGTTGAACAAATTACTGCTTCATGAAATCAGAATGCTTTTCTTTCCTTTCCTTTATCGTTTCACTGGGCTGTCCTTTCTATCTGTAAGAAGTTTCCTCCACTTGCTGAATCTGGTTAACTGTATTCATCTCCTACGATATGATGCCATATCAGTTTTCCCAAATGCTTCCTTTGATGTCTCTGAGCTAGAGCCCCCCTCTGGATCTCCCTGCCTCCCTGGTCTCACCTCTGGCTTTTCTTTTTGGACTCCCATGCCCCTTTCTGCTTTCAGTCAGTCCAGTGATTAGGATTTCTGTACTCACAACATAGTGTTTGTATTAACTAGACACTTTCTAAATATTTGAACTACTTTTACAGTGATATAAGATGTCTTAATTGAATTGACTTAGACATATTTGTTTATTAAATGTTGATTTGGGAAAAAGGGTTTTAATATCTACTTTTCCTTTTCTGTCACAGAGACACGTGTGAACAACTGGGGTCATTGGTCAAATGGTCTGTGGCACTGTACCAAGTTTAGAATTTTTACACATTCTATCTGTAGATAATGAATTGGAAATGTAGTCTAATTCAGTATGGAATATAAGAATTTGAAGGGTTATCACAGAAAAATATTTGATTGATTTCTTATTCCCTAGGGTAGATGTGATGTGATGGATGGGGAATAAAAAGAGATTTTACCTAAAGTATGTTGTGGAACCTTCAAACAATTAGCACTCTCCAGATACCCAGAAATATATTGGACCCCTCCCTGAAAAAATTTGATTCAATAGAGATCATCAGAGCATTTATCTAGAGGTTTGTTGAAGATATTTCTTTATTGAATAGGAAGCACCACCAATAGACCTAATGAAACTTTTTTCCAAGAGTGGAACCAGAAATCCATACATTTTAAAGCACTCTCAGGTCATTCTGAGGCAGCTTCCCTCAAGACTCTCTAAGATAGAATGTGATCAGTTCGTATTCTGAATCACATTTTAAAATATTAGTTTTAATGGACGAGTTTATAAATTGTATAATTTTCGGAACAAAACATGAATTTGTCTGAAAAATAGAGCAGAAGACTCTATTTATCTTTCTAACAATATTATATAGACTGATAGCTCTCAGGTTAATACATCTCTCTTAAGGAGATATGTTCTCTAAGCAGCCAAAGATCTACTCTCAAGTAAACCTAGAAACTATTAAGTTTATACCTTTTCAACTTATAAACTGACCTCCAGAGGCTTGCACCACTGGGGACGGTAATTCCTTACTGAGCAAAGAGCATTAATGAAGTAGTCAGGGAATTTTGAAAAGAAAAAGAATATTTTTATTAAGAAAAATGTATTCTACAACATGGAGCTATAGCAATTCACGATTACAAGCAACAGGTGTTAGTTAGCTTCATGATTTGAAATACTATATTGGACGCAGACAATTTTAAGAAGGTGATACATTGTTCCTCATTCTGTAGATGGAGAGATATGCGTGGATGGTAATGAACAATTCAAGACAACATTAAAGATACTGAAATTATGTCCTTTACAGGTTTGGTTGAGTCATAAAAAGGTATTGTACTAGAAGAGTTCTAGGCTGTGTCTGTAAGGTCAGGATGGCTTCAGTAACAAAACAGAATTATGTGGAGTGTGTTGAAGGGACACTCGGAAAAGAGTGGGATTCATCTGTCAAGAGAGAGAAGGGCCAGAATGCAGAGCCCCCTCCATGCCACAGTATTAGTGAGTAAACTAAGTGCAAATGTCTGTCCTTACCAGTGCACCTGCCCTCCAGTCAAAAAGGTAGTAGTGGAGAAATAGAATCTAGGGGTGAGAGGAGAAGGATGCGTGTGTTTTCCTTTCTCAGGAAGGATAATGGCGTTTGTTTGTGGCAGGAAGACTATGTGAGTACATGTTTTTATGGATGGGGGCTGGCATGGGGCTCCATATCTTTGGATGCAGCCACATGCACCTTGGTTTTGAACTACATGATTGTTTCCAGAAAGTATGTTCCTAGAATGCCTCTAGAATGTACCATACTATGTATTATTTTTAATAGACTTGATACACATGAAGTTTAGTAATACTTCATTAAAACAAAATTAATCCCTTTTCTTGATTACAGGACTGCTTAGAGCCGTCTCTTTACTCTAGGGTGTTATGTCTCACCAATATAGAGAATACAGCATGCAGCAGTTCCAAAGCTACTCAGCCATGGTAACTCTGCTTCTCCCCCCGCTGGCTCCCCACTCCCTACTGCCCCCCAAAGCATACATATCCAGAGCACTTCAAAGGACAAGTGTTTCCTTAAGCAAGCAAACAAATAGAAAACATTCCGGAAATGTTTTTTCTTTAAATTACCATTGCACAGTAAGAATGGTTAAAAGAAGAAATGTATAGAATTAGAAAATACGGAGTTAATCAATGTGATGATGTTTGGTTCGATACCAGTCAGAATCTCTGTACAATAGCACCGAAACATCAGATTAGAAAGGGAGAAAATAGTACTACAAAAATTGAACTTTCCAAAATTGAATTTCAGTCAAGAAAATATTTATTGAAATCCTACTCTGTGCCAGACTCCACATAAACAATAAATAAGTAAATAAACAAACGAGATCTTACTGATTGCAGTAAGTACTGTAATCAAGCCCCAGCGAACTGATGTGTGTACAGTAAGACACGAGACGCTGAATGGAATGTAAAATAAGTGAAAATCTCTGTCTTCCAAGTAGACTTGGGGACAGTGCAGGGATTATAAACAGAAAGGATTTAAATGACAATGCACATCACTATGGACCTCTGAGACAAGACGCAAAGTGGGTGTGATGGAGACTGGGGCTTGGGGACACAGCTAGATGGTCTGATCTTCTTATACCCATGCCTTTTTATGTTATTTGTAATTATTTATAATATTTATGTTCATTGAATTTTAGTAAAATCACTTTTAGATTTTTTTAGAAAGTCTTTTAAATCAAGGTCATGGGAAATGTGAAGTCAACTATTTCTCTTTTGGATAAGTGATTCCCCAGACTCTTTGGCACCAGGGACCAGTTTCATGGAAGATAACTTTTCCATGGGCCAGGGGTGGAGGGGATGGTTTTGGGATGATTCAAGCACATTTACATTTTTTGTGCAGTCAAACCTCTCTGCTAATGATAACCTGTACTTGCAGCTGTTCCCCAGCACTAGCATCACCACCTCAGCTCCACCTCAGATCATCAGGCATTAGATTGTCATAAGGAGCGGGCAACCTAGATCCCTCCATGTGCAGTTTACGGTAGGGTTTGTGCTCCTATGAGAATCTAATGCTGCCGCTGATCTGACAGGAGGTGGAGCTTATATGGTGATGCAAGTAATGGGGAGCGGCTGTAAATACAGATGAAGCTTCCCTTGCTTACCTGCCACTCACCTGCTGTGCAGTCCATTCCCTAACAGGCCCTGGACCAGTACTGGTCTGTGGCTTGGGGGCTGGGGACTGCAGTTTTAGATTACTTTTCTGGAAACACTTAGAAATCCCTAGTTCTAAATAATTGAAATAGTTCCTTAATACTAAAGATTTTTAGGACTTTTTAATAGTTAGACTTTATTTCTTATTTCAAAATTGATTAAAAGTTCCTATCAAGTTTGTAACTTTAAATAGACATATTTTAAGTAATCATGAAGATCCATATATTGGTGATTGCAAGATAGGCTATTCAAACAGCCTAAATAGTGACTTACAGGGGACAGAAAATGGTTTTAGTTTACATCACCACTTCTCTCCACGAAGGTAGATCCTTTCAGAAAACACAAGTCACAAAGTTATTTGAAAACACTCTGGAGTTGTCTCTGAAACGCACACTACCTACTATTCACTCAGCCCCCTTCTAGCACTGTTGCCCGTAGCTGAGAACCACTGGCTTTCACTCTGTGAGCTATAGCATCAACCGCTAAATTTTGCACAGAAAACTTGAATCTCTATGAATACAGGTATACAATTTTTTTCCTGCCAGATTTTGCATCTAATTGGTACTATATAATGACACATCACTCAAATGAAATTATATATGATATAAAAATAATTCAGATAACCATAAAATTTGACCAATGGAAATAAAAATATCACCATACAATTTCAAATAATTGTTCTTTTTTGAGGGTGTATACTTTAAAAAGTGTTCTGAGACACTAAGGGTAAATTTCTCATTTTACGATATTTTTAAAACTATGCAATCTATGATGGAAATGGATAATTAAATTTCAAGATACTTTCAAATGAAAATAATAAACTTGTTTTAATACCATCATTCATTAAAGTACTAAGATGAAGAGAGGATGTGTTTAATCCCTGAATTATTATTTAATTTCTGACCTATAATTGTCCTCAAAAATTGGTATTCTTTATTTCCTTCCCCAGAATAGACAAGAAATTCTACATGAAAGAATTTTTGGTGGTTAGCATGGGAAATATGGTTGTATTAGTGGTTATTAAAAATGTTTCTTGGAAGCCCTTATTTGTGATTCTAAATTTGTCGTTGACTAGTAATGAGCTCATTTTGTAAAGGGCAGTGCGTCCTCATGCTGAATCTATTGGATGATTCATAATTCATGCATGTCTTGTTATTTTTTAAGCTGGTAAATATTTTTATTTTCCATGTTATTTTTAAAAACAAACGTTTTGACTGGATGAGGCTATTTGTAATGCTCCAGATGAACTTTGAGATGTCATCTCCCTCAAGGTTGTTTTCGCAGGATTAAACTGTTGTTAGAAAGTCAATTCTTGAAGTGGTTACTTTTAAGAGGAGGAAATTAACTAACCAGAGATTCATAGTCCAATCAGACGGCCCCTTGGCCATCCTTGTCTCAGAAGTAATGCGTCCCTTTGATCCTTAATAGGGTTCCATAGGGTTCTGCATCTGGGGGAAAATCTGTCATTATGTGTTTTCAGCAAGTCTCGACCAAAGTTTTCCAAAAGTTGTTAGATGAAAACTAATATTAAGAAGTGTATAGGGAAACAGAGTCTTACGATTTTTCATCAGTATACACATTTTTTTTTTTTTTTTTGAGTGGAAAGAGGTTTGACAGAGAAGACATGTGGACCTGGTCCACTTCATAGCATGTCTACCCTGGACAGCTTCTGGCATAGAACCTGGCAGTGTTACGATCAATAACTATTTCTTTGAGAAATTGGTCCTGTAATGTGTCTCCACGTGTTCACCATCAGTGCTTCCCCAGGGCCTGTGGGAGCTGCCGGGTGCTGGACTGGGATGGGGAGAGGGAGGCTGGGGGTTGGTCCTTCCCACTGGGTTCCCCAGGGTGCTGTGTGGAAGCATCTGGAAGCATAAACAAAGGAGTTCTCAGTTCCTCTTAAGCAGAGTTAAGAAAAAAAGCATCAAAGAAAGCATGACTCGAGAACAGCCTCAAAGCTGACTTAGAGTTGGTATTTGCCAGACAGGAGCAGACTTTGAAGGGTTGGGAGAACTCGGCTATGAGACCGGGTCAAACAGGGGACTGTCTTTCCCCTGGCTCTGAGGATACTACAGTGTGTGTAAAGACCCTGAATTCTTGAAGTAGTTAGCAACATTTTCTCTTCCATCCTAACTCTACCCTTAACTTCCCTAAAACTCACCTAGTGCATCCACACGTTCACTGCTCTGCCCAATCACCAGTAAACCTCAGGTCCTAAACTCGCACCTTATCAAAGGTGTGCACCTGCATTCAACCTCTGACATCCAAACCAGTTCTCTTCAACAGTGCCCACCACCTTCCGAAACTGTTCATTTTGTTCTATAACAGCAGCGCTATTCATATTACTCTATTACTCCTCAACTGTTTCTCCCAGTTTTGCTGATCCTTTTTCTCATTTTCTAAACACTTACATAGAGGCATCCTTTTCCTTTATTTGTTATCAAATTTTATTGAGGTGCCAATTTTCAGAGTATAGTTTGGTGAGATTTTGAATATTGTATATATATGATACACACACTTTATTTTTTAATTTTCCTTTTTTGTGATCTAATTATTTTTTAATGATAACCCAATTATTTCAATAATTAAAATCTTTATCAAACATTACATGAGTTTTTCATTTGCCTCTCTTTTAGACATTTAAATGTAACATGTAAATTTTAACGATTTTAAATTTAATTAACATGCAAGTGGTTATTAAGCAATTAGATTTCCTAAAGTAAACCTACACTTTTATAAACACAAAATTTGTAAAAGCAAAGTAAAGCAAATGAACAGACTTATAATAAAATAATACATCATTTATTAATCTTGATTTATAATATTCACCAAATTTGAATCTTACCTTCCTTGCTAGAAAACAAGAGATTCTGTCTGATTTTTTTTGCTTGGTTTTTGTTTTGTTTCCAAGATTTCAAGATTTTGTTCCATAAAGATGAAATCTATTGATCTTAAAAGATCAATTAAAAATAAAAAAAATTAAGTTAGTAATAAGGTTCATTACTTCTTAAAAAGTGCCTGCATGGTTAACTCCTTCAGCTTCTTAAGAAAATAGTGTTTTCTCCTTTGTGGCCCTTTATAAAGGCTTCTAAGAGAAACAAGATGGACAAATTGCATTCATGTATTCTAATGAGAAAAAATAGAGTCCAAGCCTGTCATATTTTAATCCCATCATATGTATCCAGATATGAATATTAATCTTCCAAAGTATTCCATTATTTCTGAGACACTTAGTTTCTTATTGCTCATTGTATTTAATCTCTCTTTTCCTCTCTGCCTGGTCGAGACCTGCTCATTCTTTAAGGCTAGTTCAAACACCACATCCTTCCCTGATGAACTAATCATGAAATACTGTCTTCTTTCAATGAATCTTGACAGAAATTAACACCTATTAAATTGTCTGGCAGATAAAAATCTACATCTTGGGACAATGACATTGGTCTAGATAGAATGGCCTAAATTTTTACCTGACGTGGTTTCATATCTCAACAAATGTCAAGATCTCTGATGTTTGTACTTCTCAGTTAAATTAGAAAGAAAGGATCCATATACAAGAGTAAAATGGTAGAGACCAGCACAGGCTGACTGTTTGGTATACAACCTTGACTATTGTTAGGACAGATGAATTTGGGGAAAATGTCATAGATAGTGGCATTGAGTCTGAGTGTTGACAATAGAACAGAGTCACTCCTGGAAGACAGAGTGGTCGGTGAGTTATGGGAGTTAGTTGTGGGCAATCCCAAGTGAGCAGGGTTTGGGGGCCATTTTCATATGGAGCATTAAAGAGAGGAAAAATCAGCCTGCCTGAAACTGACAGGTTTTGGTGTAGAAGCAGAAGAAAAGGATGGATGAAATTCAAGAAAAACTATTTAGACATTAACCCTAAGTAAGGGAAAGTATGTGAATATTAACTATAGATATAGAGCAGGCTTTGATGTGTCCAGAGTGAAAAATGGAATTGATTTTTCCAAATCTGGCATCGTATAAGTAATTGAGTGATGAGAAAGCAAAGGCATATTAAAATCCAGTAGGATGTCTGTGTTAAAGCACACGTTTTCCCAGCCCTAAGGACAATTTCTCAGTTCATCAGAGACACCATCATTGGAAACAAAGCACCGTGTGGTGAGGAGCTTGATGTCTATGAAAGTTAGTTCCGTGGTAAATTGTGTGTGTGTGGCGGGTGTGGGGGGGGTGCGTGCTTTTAAGAGTAGGATTGCAGAGCCAAATTGAGGCAACCCTATCGGTTAGGATTTTTCAGGTTAGAAGAAGTCGCGCTCTCCGGTTACAAGGAGCAATAACTTTTTATGTGATGGGGTTTTTTAAAGGTAAGAGAGATAAATGTCCCTAACACCGACATAGACAGGTTTTAGGACAGTTGGCGCCTGGGACATCAATCAGACAGGACAGTGGTGATAATGATTCAAGAGCAACTCTAGTGGTTCAGTGAAAAGACCTGGTGATCGTTTCCTCGCCAACAGCCCCCCGGGGCTCCGCATCCAGTATTTCACCATTAGGGCAACACCGCAGCCTCTGCCTTTTATTCCCCCACTTCCCCCACTGCTGGTGAGGAACCGCTCCCTGCTTCTCTCTGAAGTGTGTCTCTGCTGCTTCCTCTGCAGACATGGGGAACAGCAATCAAATCTGCACTCACCTGTAGGATGCTGGCCACAGCCTGATGGCTGATCTGATGAAGTACACGTTCCTGTTCAGGGTGTGGGGAGAGGGTGCACAGCAGTTCTCTTTGCATGAGGGACTTGCCCCAGAAGCTCCTCTCAAAGAAGGGGCAGCCAGGTGGGTTCTCAGGGAACCATCACTGAACCCAGCAGCTGACTCACAGTTCTGACCTCAGCCACAGTCCTGCCTGTATCTAGTGGCTCAGAGTGTGAAATATGCACACACACGCACACAAGCCACACACACGCACCATATACACACTTCCCAGACACACGCCACCCATCATGTACCACATACACACCACGTACATATATACCACACACGACACATACCACATACCTATATACATACTACACACACTGCACATGTACCAATATGCACATACACATGTGCACACCACACAGCACACAGACCACAAACACATATACATAGGCACCCAAACCACACACCACACACCCCAGACCCCATAGACACATAAGCACACACCACACATTCACATACATACACACATAAACACACACCACACACCCACATGCATACATACATCATAAGCACTTACATATGTGCACACATCCTACAAAAGCAAAATCCTCAAGTTGCCACCTGCAACTGTTACATATATGTGCAAATCCTAGGTTTAAGAGAAAATGTAAAAAAAAAAAAAAAAAGCCGTGTCTGTCTCAAAAATAAACTTACTAAGAACTTTTGGGTAAGTACTATCTGGAAAAAAAATGCCATTTCACATTTTACAAACATATTTGAAAATGTGACTTTGTTTGATCCTCATTAACACATTTGATGGCCATCCTGGTTGCCTTCTAAGAACAGAGAGACCCAGAACGTTTGTGATTAGCCCAATCTCACAAAACCTGTTTTGTCTGGGCCAGGGACTGGGAAGCTCTCAGAAATGTTGGCTGCCTGCCCTCACCAGGTTTTCCTTTTGGGATACCATCTCTAAGTTTCCGGAGCCATTATCCCATCACAAACACCTCTGAAAGGAGCCTTTATATAATTCTCAACACACGTCGTGTGGATAATGAATTTTTAATACTTATGAAGAATCAGATATTAACACAGATGAAGATGCAGGAGGTTGTAGCATATAGCATAATATTCAGGTTTTTTTTTTTTAAACAGAACCCAACATATAAACCAAAAATGTTCACAGATTTGGAAATTAGTTTGTATTAAACATGTTTTTGGAACTTTGCTTAATATTTTGATTAAACCATTCCAATTTTATAATTTTGCTTCCCCTACATGCCTGTCAAATGCTTGATATATAAATTATAGATGGTAATGAATACCTAGACTTAAACATCACTGTCTTGACAGGACCAATGTTTTAAGTGTGGTCGACTTTCTTCGTTACTCTTAAACTAAGAATGCTCTTCTATACCTTATGTAAGAAGCTGCAGATACTAAGCACTTCACTAATTATGAAATTATGGGTATTTTGGGTATGTGGGTGTGTGGTGTGTACATATGTGTATGTGGGGTCTGGTGTGTGTGTGGTGTGTGTTTGGGTGCCTGCATATATGCTTGTGGTGAGTGTGTGTGGTGTGTATGTGTGTATTTGGTATGCATTTGTACTTCATCACAGTTTATTACACCAAATGACGAATGCTTCCCTTTTGTATTTTGAGCTATTAACTAATCCACGTATTTCAGAACTCTTATGTCCAGTAATTAAAACTGTCCAGGTTTATGTCACCAGCCACTAATATCAGTCCCTGGTGAATCGCCTTTGGCCTTGTAATGTTGAGCCTATTGACTGAGCCCTAGTCTGCAGGCAGTGGGATAACAGTTGCTTTGGTGTGGTCAACATTCACCAATTGTGTATAGAATGTAAGACATAGTATTCCACCCACAGCCAAACGAATACCTTATATGTAATAGCTGCTAAAATTTTTATGTCATTGGACTCACCTGTCTTAACAAATATGAGCATGCTAACATAAACCAATTTGCTAGTACCTAAACAATCAAGGGCGAAACGAAAAGCATCATAAATATTTTTAATGCAACTTGGGCACTGATAGCTAACTCCAGGTGGCACTCCCATTTTCTTCCTATGCTTGTATATTTACTAAGGGCTTTTTTGGTAAGTTTGTTTTCTAGACTCAAAGCATGAACAGAACTAATTTTCTGATTATTTAATTCATAGTTTTAGGAGCTAAGTTGATAGCTCTGTTACTGCTAATATTTTGTGGTTTTTTTTTGTGGAATGAAATTTAATAATTTGGGGTGAACAACGAGTCATGTTAAATCACTCCTTGGGTCATTCAGCATTGACGTTGGATGCAAGGCATGGTTCTGGGCACTAATGGTAGGAGACAGATAAAGCCCTTATAAAAACAGCAACAGTGTAAAAAAAATTGTGAGATGTATTATATAGATAATAAATTCAGGTAATAAGGGAGAAATTAACTTTTTTCCCTGTATGACTCTGTGGCCTCTTCAAATACCATGGGCTTCCAGGGTAATATAAAGTTTTAGACCTGAACTAAATAGAGATCTCTAAGGTTATTGTTCCTCCATGTCCTTCAGTACACAAATATAATTGACTAAGAGTAAGTGGAACAAGAGGGACGTTTCAGTGACAAATTGTTAAAATTCTCTATATTTTAGAGACCAGCCATAGTTTACAATAGATGAGCTAAGCAATAATTTAAGAGACTTGGGAAGTCATTGTTACAAATATTCCAAAGAATGTATGCATAGTGTGCTTTTGATTTTATGCAGCTACTAAATTCTTACGTTTGTCTATTATATCCATCATACCCATAGACTGTAATACATATACGTATGTATATATGCATTCATTTTTAACATTCGTTAAGTGCTTATTATGTACCAAAAACTGTTCTATGAACTTTTTAAGGCATTACCCTTGCTTACGTCTGGTGATTGATCATGAACCTAGATACTGTTAGAATCCCTGTTTTTAAGGTGGGGATTTGATAACTAGCCGAGGTCTCCTGACTGTGGTGGGTAATGAGCCAGGATTAAACAAACACCTGCTTCCAGAACCTGTCTCTGACCACCATCCTGCTTCCATGGAGATTCCATTGTAATTTAAAATATTATTAAATTTGGCACATACAAGAGGATTCTCATGTTCAAAAAAGTTGGGAGCCACCGGTCTGGATGATTCCTTGGTGATTATTTTAAAATTAAGTTGGCGCAGCAAAAATATTTTAGGAAGACCACATGATGCTGGACCCATGCCATCATACCTTTGTCTAAACCTGTAGACTGTACAACCAACAGCAAGAGTGAGCCCTGACGTAAATTGCAAACTTTGGGTGATAATGATGTGTCAATGTAGGTTCATAGATTGTAACAGATGTGCCTCTCTGCAGGGAGATGTTGATAACGGGGAAGGCTGTGTAGGTGAAGAGCCAGGGGGATATGAGGCACCTCTGTACCTTCCTCTTAATTTTGCTTTGAACCTAAAACACTAAAACTGCTCTGAAAAATAAAAGTTCTTTAACATATTTTAGGGTAACCAGATAAATGATAAAGAAGAGACAAAAATGAAGTCAACTTAAGATCTTCATGGATATCACTGGTCATTTATGAGCAATTAAAACTTTAAATCAAATACTGTGTGTTTACATAACATGTGTGAAGGAGCCTCACGGCCGAGGGGGTCAGTCCCCCCCCTACACACCAGACACACACTGCTGTGGAAGACAGGATGAGATTATCCCACTGGCAGTGGTGCAACCAGCAGACACCGTAAGAGGTTATTGTGGAACTGGGGTGATCAGGGAAACCTTTGAAATACAGGCAAGTTTTCCTCAGAAAATGAAAGGACGGTGATTAACTTAGAGAAATAAAGCAGATGCAAATTCAAAGTTCAAAGATCAGCACTTGATAAGTCATGGTGGCCGAAGTCGGGAGTCTGTTTGAACGGTGATGGACAGACCAGCTTGGTGAGGGGGGGACATTCCCCTAAGGGGGAGTGGGGAAAGGAGAAGATGGAGGAGTAAAGAGAGCTTCATTACGGGATGTTCTAACACTTTGTTTCAGCATGGGCTGTGGAGGGACATGAACGTGGACGTTATGTGTATAGTGCCATAGGGAAGGCTCCTTGGCCACTGACTGACTAGAGGGCACATTTTGGTGTAAAATTTCCAGAAGATGAAAATTTAGCTGAGAAGCCACCTGAGTGCTAAATGTGTGATGCCACATGGACCATAAAGAAACCACTGGGAATCTTTGAAAATAACTACACACCCTGCTGTTAGTGTGGAAAGAAAAACCAGAAAAGAGAGGGTTAGAAAGAATAAATTCTGAGAAAATGGAAACCAATGTGTAGGGGCACATGCTTGAAGATTCAGTGGAAATAGAAAAATCCAGGTGTTTGACCTCAATGACACTCTCCCTAAGGACCTTGCACGGTCTATACATATTTAAAATAAGAGTTTAAAAAAAAATCATAAAAATGAAAGGAGCTTGCAAAAAAAAAAAAAAAGAAAAGAAATAGTATAGGACCGATGTCTCCAAAAAGTTAGAGAAGAATGAGATTGGATGTCTAAAATTTGGATTTTGCAGGCCAACACAACCAGAGCAAACTTCCAAGAAATTCTCCTACCACCAATTCTTCTCTCTATTGTGCTCATGTAAGCATCACACGTTTCTATATAGCATTCTGTCAAAGTTATGAAATTGTTTTTGCTTCTCCCTTTCCCCTTCCTTTCTATTCCTTGATGAATTTGGTGACCTTGTCACAGGCCTGGCAAATTTCTTGCTCATGGATGTACCCGAGGGCTGAGCATGGTGTCTCACATTTCAGTTCTCAAACGCTGGCTACATGAGTGAGTAGAAGGAGTGAGGGGAGAGCAACAGTGGGACTCAGAAGTTTCAAATGGACGTTAGGCCCTCTGAGAGAGGACGTGGAGGAACCCTGTGTGGTGAATGTCATGGCACCCAGCAAGGATCTGCTTCTGGACAAAAGTCTACCTTGTGCCCCACCGATGAGCTCTGTTCCAAGAACAGCAGAGGAAAGAAAACAGGTGACCCCTAGTAGGTTGGTCTGATATCAATGGGGAAAAGCCAGCGGAATCTGACCACTGCTTAGGCAATTAACTAAGAAGATGACAATGGTGTCTTGTCCAACGCGGGACATTCTGATGAGGAAGTAGGTCATGACTGCTTTGGTAGAAATTTTAGAAATTCAGAATTCCAAGACAGGTCAGGTTAAGAAACAATAGGGAATAATATCAGGTTGATGTGAGATCACCCTGGTTTGCACATCATGAAGCAGTTCCCAGTGATGCAAGACTCTCAGTTTTAAGATGATGGTGACCAGAGGAAAACCAGGATAGTTGGTCACTGTCTTCTGCTGTGGCCTCACTGGCCTGTGGGGCTCTTCGTGGGCCCCAGCTCTGCCTTTGGACCTTCGGGAACACTCCTGCTCATGGAAGACACCCTCCTCCCTGCCTGCCTTCATCCAGCTGCACCCTATTCTTCAACTCAGATATGAATTCTGCAATTTTCTCCTCTTATCAGTCCTCTTAGCTGCCATATGCCCCAATACACCCATGAGCTTAAAGGACAGTTTCTACAATTTAAAATTTAGCCACAGAATCAAACGGGACTCATGTGTGGGAAATAGAACCTGTTTTGTTTTGCTTTGTTTTTAATACTTCTACTTTTGCTCTTTAAATTTCTCCTAATGAGTTTCTCCCTTTCTCATAATTGTGAAAACACACATCTTAGGAATTGGCTTTTGGGCGCTGTCTCCAGGAGGCCCTGATGGAGTCCAGTCAGCGTGATGCCCCTCAGGGCTGTAAGTTTGCAGGTGGAGCCCACCAGGTCAGGTGGCAGCCCCCTCTGTAGGGTAGGTTGTGTGCCCCAGGTCAGCGATATCCAGGATGGGATGGCTGAGCCCCAGGTGGTAGGAGGGCACTGAAGGTGGATTCAGGGAGGTGAGAGCTGTCACAGGAGAGCTGCGGTTTATTTGCCATAAACCAATTATGGGGCATGAAGACCAGAAGGTCCCCAAACTAAGTTCATGTTACCTGCCAAGTTATAGGAACATGTTTGAAAAATGAGAAAACACTGGCCTTTTTTAAACCTCTTCAATTTTGTCTGTTGTGGTTAGACTTGAACAGCGGTTTAAAGGTCAGAAGTTTAGCATTCCAATCCTGGGCTGGTGTGCCACACAATCCCGATGCCATGCACCTGTGCCTTAATGAAACTGGGCTGAAAATAGGCATCGTTGAAGGAGGCGGGAGATTTTTCCTTCCGCTTATGTCAGGGCAGACTTGACAGGCATAGATGGAGTGGAGAAAATAAATTCTGCTACAGTTCCTGGAAGAAGTGTTTCCCAAGATAACATGACAAATGGTATTTGCTCTACAGAACTCTCCTCACAGGACAGGAGGTCAGAAAGGAGGGGAAATCCACATAACCTTCACAGGTGGAGAGTTCCATCAATGATAAAATTGTCAGGAAGGATGTTATCAAGATGAATATAATTACTAAATATGTTGCAAGAAAGTGGTTGCTTTCGTAATAGGTGTCTATCCAAGGGAGTCGGCCGAGTGACTTTGAAATAACAGCCTGTGGTAGAGGTTATCAGGCAAGAAAATTAAACGAAGGCTTGGAGCTGAAATTTAGACTCTCCACCTATCCATTCTGCTGACAGGTTGGTGTTCCATTTTAATTTCTGCTTAGCAGCACATCACTAGGAGTTTGATGCTGATTCACAGTTTCTTTTGGTAGCATTCTTTGTGATTCCTTAACTCCTTTCCCTTGCAGTTAAAGTGTCCTGTGATGTTTTATTCTGTCATAAAGGTGGGGAAATCATTTTACAATACCCAGGTAACATTTTCAAGATGTGTGTTTCAAAGTACAGCGTAATAATTTAAAGAGTTCAGATCTCTACGAAAAGGCTGCGATAACAGTGACTCAGTTGATAAAGTCAAATTGCAAAGGCTGAGATTCTTTTACAAAAGAACTAATTGTTGTGTGAATAGCTGTATTTACATGACTATTTACATGAGTATGTTTACTAGTTCTTGTGTGAATAACTATCTTAACAGGAACAAGCATAATTTTTGCTAACAGATGATCTTTTGATTTAGAATTTACCTTTTTTCTGAAGTGTGATGTGTCATGACAAAGATAAAATTTTTCAAGGAATGTCACGCAAAGATCCTAACATACTGCCCAATACAAATTTTAGAAATAAAAATTCTGATATTTCCTCAACTGCTGAAACCTTCCTCTTTTCTGACTGTCTAATCATCTGGATTTCTGAATGTTCTTGCAACATTCCCCAGTTTAATTTATTCAGAAATATAAATAAAGGGAAATAGATGTTTTAATCTTTCCATTGCTTTTGACTTAATTTAGGTCATTAAACTGCTGCATAGTCATCTTTGGGATTGAGGGCAAGAGAAAGGAGAAATCTCATTGTAACTTGTTGGACTAGAAATTTTGACAGCCCTAAAATGATGCAAAGATAAAAAGAAAAGTACTATGTTGACCAATATATGCACTGTAATAGTAATCTTAAATTATGAGCACTATAGTAAGTCAGGGTATGATGAGATTGGTTGAAATAGAACATCAGATTGCAGAATCCTTTACAACTCTTCTCCATAAAACATTAGCAATGCTTCAAACCCATTCTCTTTTCTAAACCCGTTCATTAAGTTTAGTTTTTTGGGTTTTTTTTTTTTGTACAGTGCTTAATGTGATATAGGCCACTTTCTGGAGGGGACTAAGTGACATTTGTAGCTCATTTTTGAATGCAGGTTTTCCTTTTTAACTATGCAATGGTTTTAATTATTCATGTAAACACATAATGACCTTAGTATTTAAGACACCATAAAAGGTACTCTTGGGACCCTGCGGATGAATTCCATATGGAATTGTCCTTAAACCACTAACATGTTAACAGAAGGGAAAACTCGGATACAGGAATAACTATAGCCATAGATGTACTGTTCAGTTGCATGTGGCCAAGAAGCAAAGCAAAGGTGTTTCTCAAAAAAAGATTATTTTGGTGCCTCAGATGTGGTCTTTCTCTTACATTTTTAATATTCTCTTAACTACAAAAGATCTTACTGAACTATGTTCTTCAACTTTCAAAAAATATATCATTCCATGAGTATACTTAATAATATGTGTGGCACTTTAAACATTTTCTAAGAATTTGTCCAAGAAATATCTCAGGAAAAAAACCTTTTTTTCCCCCTACCAAACCTGCTAAAATAAATTTAATCTGAGTAAATTATATTTTCTTGTTTGTCATAAAATAAGGGGACAATTTTAGATAGCAAATATGACTCTATGAATTAAAAAAAAATAATCTAGGAGAGTGAGTATTATTGGGGTCAAATTTTAAACTAGTAATTATCAAATTTACCTTTCTGTACTTCCAAAATTAGGAAACTGGTAAATTGTATTTTCATTTCAGTGTAACACCTACTAAATCACTCAGCAACTAGGCATGAGAACAAAACAATAAACATTTAAATTTTCAGATTTGGAGCCTGTTACATTTGCTGAGTCCAGGCATTGTAAAATTGATAACTTCTCCATTGAATTGAGAACCAGTTAATAAATACAGACTCAAATATATTCATTTTCTGCTTGAAAGGAAACTACTATGTGGACACCAGAAGATCGTATTCATGTGAACAATTAAGTCCTATAACTCACTCTGGGTAGTGATATCAGAATGAGAAAATTGCCATTTCTTAAAAAAAATAGGGACACGAATGATTTAATGGGAATTGCATTTTTGTGTTATTAAGACACCAATATAAGTCAAAGAATTTGTTAAACTTCATTTCCCCTAAGACACACACAATGGTAGACCACTTTGTGTTATAGAACTGCTCTCATAAAGGATGGTGAGTTTTGAGACGTAGGTTCTGTCCTCAGCTCTGCAGGTGACTCACTGCGTGAGGTAATGAGATGATATTTGTAAAGCACCACATGGATCTCAGGTGAGTAGAACTGTGTAAATAGGAAGCATTATGATTATATAAAGCACGTCTCGGCGCCCCCCTCCCAAAGGCTTGGAAGTCAACATGACATTCAGTTGAATAAAATGTAGGGAAGTTCACATTTTGACTCTAGCTTAGCTGGAGACCATTTAATTAGGAAACATTTTGGAGGACTTTCCTGGGTATCCTAATGAAATTCAGTCCATCGTGCTTATTGTCCTGGTACCAGCGTTCCTGTGTGCTGGCCGCGGGGAACGGAGGATACCGCCCCTCGGTTTGGCATTGCAGGTGGCACATCACTAATCCATCCGTGCCCAGCATCACGGTCCATTTGTTTTGGGTTCGTGTGGCTTTTTTTAGTCAGTTAACCTTCGACCCAAGTCCACACTTACTAATTCTTGTTGAAATAGATACGTCATGTTAGATCAATATACATATTGGAATTTGAATCTGAGCCTGCGATTTAAGCTATAAGAGTTGATATTAAAGATCCAAGGAATCTAAAGTCTTCTAAGTATACTCAGAACAATCTTCTAGAGTCAGATGCCTTAGAAAGAATAGTACAGTCTTCTGATTTCTGTATGAATTTTAAAAGGCCACAGAACTAGGAAAGAGTGAACTAAACCTCAGGAAAATCAATTAAATATCTTCTAAAAATGGAACAGTGTACGTATTTGAAGTGCACACCAGATGAAACCAAGCAGAAGGAAAGATACTCCAGATAAACAGAATTAAGTTGCCAGGAGGTGAAACTTCAGCCATCACATTTCTTTTCTGTTTTAGTAGGTATTTTCAGTGGCATTTGCGGGATTTAACACACAAAGTCCGATCCAGTCTGGCTTCCCTGTTATCTATCCACCTGTCTTCACAAACCATCCTAAGTAAGGCTCATCTCCCCCCGTCATGTGATGGTTACAGGGGCCTTGAGGCGGAGTCAGGGTGTCTGTGGTGACTGTGTGGGATCCCACGGCCAGTCTCCCTGTGCTCGTCTCACCAGTGGTCCTGCCCCTCCCTCTGTGCTGCCCAGGACTGGACACAGGTCTCTTCGACCTGCAAGTGCTGTCCGTTCTTCCAGCACCAGGAAACACATCTCTCTGCTCTTGGGCCATCTCCAGCTCAGGCCGTGCCTCCTTCCTTCTCTTCCACATCCCACCCCCAAGATCCACCCTGAGGTTTCTGTGATCCTAGCCTCCCAGATTGGCCGTGTAGGAAGAAGAAAGATCTGTTCTTCCTACCTGAGGTTCTTGGCTGAGGCCCTTATAACAAAAGGCATATTAACAAGAGAAAAGCATATAAATTTATGTAATAGACATTTTACATGGCATGGGAGCCTTCATAAGGAAATGAAGACACAAAGAAATAGTTAAACTTGTGTATTTTTATGCTTAGGTTTGATAGAAATGTGAATAGTTATGGAGACATGATTAGACAAAGGGTCATAAACTGAGGGGAAGTTAGCAGGGCTGTTTGTTCAGATTCTTTTCTGTGCCTTCAGGGATAAGGGTGTTATTAATACTTTTCTCTGGGTAGAGGGAAGGCACCTGTGAAATGAGGTCTTATGACCTGATTAAGGGGACAAGGGCCCAGGGGAAGGTGAGAGTGGCCTTCCTGCTTCTGTGGTTTTCTCAAATGCCAATCCCAAATGTTTTGGGGTGGCATGTCCTGAATCCTGTCAATGGAGTAGGATGTGATAGTATGTATGTTTGTTTTAACTAGCCCCTGAAAAATAATTCCATCATTCCCCACCCTGCCAAGAAAAAAAGCTAAGACAGCTTGGTCAGAAAGGCCGTGCTAGCTTTGTGGGAGGGGAGGAAGAGAGTTGCCTTTGTCTGTTTCTCTTCTTGAGCAAAGGGAAGAAGACAGAATGTGGTGTCTCAGATTATTCTGATATATACAGTCCGTAATCAAAAGGTTGAGTGAGACGACCTGGGTATTCTAAGAAAAGATAATACTGCTAATTAGTTCCCTTTGTAAAACATGTTGCTATTAAACTGAGAAAATGAGGGTTTAAAATCAACAGTCTTTGCAGTTTTGTGTTTATAACAACTTTGGCACTTTTAAAGATGATGCTATAAAGTTCCTTCATAGAGTTCTCCATTTTGCAAATCAAGGTACCACTGCCCAAAGGGAAATCAGCTTTTACCAAACCTTTAAATAAATACTTTATTCTTGCCAACAGATTTTAAACATAATTTCTTTAAAAAATGTTAAGAGTTTATATTACTGTTTCATTTCCTTGCACTAAATTTTCAACTGTAAGTGACGTTTCCATCTTTGAGTTAAAAAGTATCATTCATGTTTCATGTCTGATTGATATATATGTATATTGTGTTCATGTTTTTATATGGCTTATATTGTATGTATTAATATATGTGTATTTATGTTTTATTTTCTCCCATTACTTTAACTGCTTTTATTTTCATTTGCAATTCCCTATGACCTTTCCTGTCCACAAAGTTTATTTACAACATATAATAAATTTATGAATTCCCTTCATGAGTTCAATCTTAGTGACAAAAGAGGCAATAAGTGTGTTAGAGTTATCAGACAGCTGGGTGTGAGGGTCAGCGGATTCATGCTGGAAGCCACTGTACTTGATCCCTGAGCCCCCTGTTTTTGTGTCAGTGTAACATTGTCTCCCACTCAAGGGAAAATAGGCTTTCATTTCAACAATCGGAAGCAATTGATAAATGTAAATGGCAATATTATTAACTGAATTTTATAATATTAAGTGACTGATTAGAATAAGAAAGGTTAGCACACGTTTATGTCCATTATAGTCTTTAACATAAATGAACAATTAATCTTTTTTAACTTACTATTTTCAAAAATTGAAAATGCAAAATCAAATCACCTGAAATTTATGATTGATTGTTTATCATCCAAAATATTTTACATTCATCCTTCTTCATCTGAAGGAGGCAGGGAATGAATATTCATGATATTTTATGTATATCCTTCCACTTACTTGCTTTATAATCCTTAGATTTGGACAGTATTATTCCTAGGTTACAGGAAAGTGTTTGAATGGAGTAGCAAGGCCAAAGTATTCTATAATGTCAAAGGTAAATTCTGGATTTGAAAACAGATCTGTCTGTGAAGATAGCTCCATGTTTAAAAAATCTTGACAAACTAATGCATTCATTAGGAAACATACATTACATGTGAACTAAGTAATTCACGACTGACTAGTTTTGGTAAATAAAAAAAATATATAGAACCGTTTCAAAGAGCAAGATGGCAGCTTCAAGCTTTGGAAATTGTTGGAATTTTGATAATATAGACTAGATGGGAAAACAGATAGGTTACTTATTGTAAGATAAACAGAAAAGTGATTTTTTTATTTGATAGGATTTTATTATGTTTTTTTTTATTTCAGGATATTATGAGGGTACAAACATTTTGGTTACATTTTATGTCTTTGCCTCACTGAAGTGAGGATTTAGAGGCATGCCCTTCCCCTCTGCAATGCTCACTGCATCCATTATTTGTGAGTTTACCCACTGCCAACCCCCTAAGAAAAGCGATTTTTACCAAGCTTGCTCTCCTGTTTTTTTTGTATGATTAAAAATCAATGCACATACTGCCAAAAGTTGTTCAAAGTATAGAGAAAAAAAAAACACATACTGTGCATGGAACATCCTTACTCAAAAATAACTCTTTGGTATTTAAATGTATTGCATTCTTCGATTTGTCTATGCATATGTATATGTGAAAAACATTATCATTTATATCCCTTTTCACTTATATAAAACTCCCTAGATTTTTACATGCTCTTGAAAAATTATCTTAAAAGTTGTAAAATGGGTGATATAGAATCCCTTTTGTTCTCCTAGAGAGAGTTGGAACCCATTCTATTAAGTGAAGTATCCCAAGAATGGAAAAATAAGCACCACATGTACTCACCAGCAAATTTGTTTCCCTGAACATCACCTAAGTTCACATTTGGGAATAACACCAATTGGGTATCGGACAGAGGTGGGGGGTGGGGGAGGGGATGGGTGTATACCTACATGATGAGTGCGATGCGCACTGTCTGGGGAATGGACACGCTTGAAGCTCTGACTTGGGGGGATGGGGGGCACATGGGCAATATATATAACCTGAACTTTTGTACCCCCATAATAAACTGAAATAAAAAAAAGGTTGTAAAATGCCATCACATCGATGTACGATAATTCACTTAAGCAATATCCAACTGGTAATATTGAGTATTTCCTTAGATTTCACTATGATAAATGATCCTTTGATTAAAAAATCTTTGTGTAGTATCCGTGGCTCACATTTCTAATTAGTTCTTTACAGTTCTTGAATGATATTAGTGGCTCAAAATGTATAGAAGGAAGTACATATTGACTTGTCCTTGTTTTTGTCATTTTTTGTGTGTGTCTGCAGTGTTAGTGTCTAGAGAGATGTGAATAACAGATGGACATCAAAACTCATTGTACAAAAACGGGATTTACTCTCAGTGTATCAGGCTCGTGGTGGAACCTTGAGGAAACAGGGCAGCTGGGCTGACCAGGTGTCCCCAGACCCCAGGGGCCTTCTCGTCTCTGTGGGGTTCATGGTCATTTCCTCAACTATCTGAAGAAATTCTTTCTTGGCTTCTCTGTCAATGAGGGTTTGGAGATCACAGGCCCTGAGATGCCAAGTTCACCTTTCCGAGTACAGTCCGTGATAGAGGTGGGATGGCTTCTCTTGGGGTTGACTCCACTTTGCAAGAAGTGGGGTCTGGTGAACTTCCCTTAATCAGGTGTGTCCCTCAGTCATCGTGAATGTGTAAATATGAGGGCTGGTCTTGGAGAGAAGGAGCGAGAGGGCTTAGCTTGGAGAACACTCTCAAATGGGCCTGGGTATCTGGTAGGAAAGGCATGTGCTCTCAAATCTGCTTGGATTTTGCTTTTTTATATCTTCATGACTTTTAATATATATTTCTGAAAAGGAAATTGGGATCATTGGACATTTTTTAGTAATACTAGATTGTTTCATGAAGGACGTTACCCTTAGAATAAGTAAAATTTGTTGAAACTTGTTAACAGATCAAATTGACAATTCGAAACCATCAGTTTTTGGTAACATACCAATAACAACAGTATAACTTGAATTAAAACTTCTCTTTATTTCTAATGTCTGTCCCACATTGATGTATTGGACAGTATTGATCTTTTTATATCTCACAAGAAGTAAGAGCACTTGGATGTGTGTATAATATGTGTGAATGTGTTTATATGTATAGAAACAATACTTACTGTTCCAAGAAAAATGGGAGTAACTTATCTGTGGCAACATCCCCAAGTTATTAAAATATTAATAAAGTATGCATTCATATTAGTCTTTGAATAAAAACATTTCAATAGATTTAGTAATGAGAAAATCATTGTATACATTATTTAAATACATCTGTTAAAACATTTAAACCATTTTTTTCAAATTTAAGACAATGTTGTAATATTGGACCAATGTTACAGAACTAGGGTATCATTTTTGTTAGTGTAAAAAACTGCACATTATTTCAAACTATAGCATGCTAAAGTTCAAAATTAAAAATAAATATTTTTAAAAAGCCTGTTCACTTATATGGACTTTTCAAATTGCATAATATGTTCATGTATTATCTTATTTGCTTTAAAAACAGGTGTAGAAATTATGTGTTTTCTAGGTCCTAAGTATAAAAAAATTCCTAAAGAATAATCCTAATTTGAAAATTACTAAATTCATAGTTGAGGGCACAAACACGTAACAATTTAAATATAACATTCTGACTAATCAAAAATGTCTTTCAAAATAACATAAACCTTCTAAGCCCCTTAATAGTTTTCCACTAAACAGCAAGGCAGGGAAGAAAATGAGTCAGCACTTACTAGTGACCTTCCGTGTGTCAGGGATCACACGGAACTCTTATTTGTCAGTGTGAGCTGCGGAGTTTATTGTTCCCAGTTTACAGAGGAGAAAATCGAGGCTTCCAGAGGTTCTGCGACTTTCTCAAAAGCATTTAGATAATACATGGTAAATGCCACCCAAGGATGGCATCTTTCCCAAGGATGATGATTTTTTTCAGTTGCTGTGGGCTTCTTTTTGGGTGTTTTTGCCTTAAGTCTTTGGTTTGGGGAAAAGGGAGGGGCATGTATTAGAGTAGGATTGATCTTCAGCAACCAAGTGCACAGGGAGGTAACGGCAATCTTCGTGAGGCTGGTATCCCACTCCTGAATGTTTTCAACAGCAAGTGTCAGCACAACTTAAACTGGCTTAAACAAAAGAGGAAATGCATTGGCTTACATAACAACCAGTATTTAGACACGGTTTGAACCCCAGTTTCATGATTTCTTCAGAGCTGTGGCTCTGAGTTCATTCCTCTCTGTCACAATCGTCTGCTGACTGTGTCACAGTTTGGATTTCCTCATAATAGGGCGTGGCTGCTGGAAGCTTTCAGAACCACATGGTTCTACACTCACGGCCAGAGTGGGAGAGAGCTGCTGTCTTCCAGCCATTGGAGCAATCAGGCATTGTGCTAACTCTTATCAAATTTAAAAATATGAAGGAGTTAGAAAAAAACAGAATAGATTTATCCATCTAGATATCTAGGGTCTTAGCATCAAATGATCTCTCTCATTTCCTCAAGAAAATTCAACTCCCAAGGTTGGACAACCTTTGCAAGAAGTCTCACTGGCAGTTCACACCTGTATCAAAAATTGTGTGTTTTTATCTTCCTTAGGAGAGACATTAAAATTAAATTTTTATTTACATAGTCACAAAAGTCAATTTTTCTTAATTTTAAAATAGGGAGGAGTGTGTGTGGTGTTCCTGTATTACATTGGAAACTATCTTAAAGCATGTTGGCCCACTGTCAAGTTGGCTCACCGTTAGCAGTTCTGCTTTCCTTCCCTCTGTTCTCCTGCTCTGTACTGTATTGCACTTGCCCAGAGCCCTCAAGTGTGAAGGTTTGATGATGAGAACACCAGTGTAGTTTCAAAGAGTGACGGGAATTCGCCAGAAAGTGCATTCATATTGGAAAGTAACATTAGTAGGGAAAGATTCGAGGTTGAATTAAGTGACCCAGTGCTCTCAGACTCATATTACTTTCGAGACTCATTTTGCTAGGTGGAATTTTCCTTGCAAAATCGTAGTGATAACATAACCTGCATTTTTCAGAATCAGTAGAATGACCAAGGGCACAGCATGCATTTTTGCAGTGCACAAATTGATCTGAATACTTTCCTAAGCACAGAGCTGATTTGAAATACGCGGCTATGTATATTTATAGTTGCTCTTTTACCAAATGCTACACAATTTTAAAATGATTTGTAAAATATATTTAAGTCATGTTAATGGCATATGGTTTCATTCACATCATTTGCATACATTAAGATTAGAACACTTGAAGAATCTTCAAACAAATTACAAGTTATATCTAATATTCTAGAAATATGGTTTCAAATATGCATTCTTGTGGAAAAAATAGCAATTTGGGAAATAGCCATCTATTTTTACAATTAATAAATGAGCATTTTAACTGCCTAGGCATTTTATATTATTTATACACATATTACTTTTAGCATAAAGCTTCATTTAAACAAATAAGTAGTTACAGAAACTAATGAATTTCAGAGCCAGCAAACATTTACTGAGCATCCGGGCTCTTTTAGACAGTTATCTTGTTTGATCGTCCTAAGTACTTAGTAAGATATTATCTTTTGTAGAAACATTACCATTAAAGAAGGAAGAAGAATAAAATAACTTATAACAGTTTTAATAGCACGAAAAAAAATCCATGGCATCTAAAATTGGAGTTTTGGGGCCAATGTCAGAAGTAAAGGCTAGACTCATCAAATTCTAGAACAGTGATGGGTATGACAGAAGGTGAGGATGGTTAGTCTGAAACTAAACACAGCTGAATTATTACTTGTTCTTAGGCACAGCATCTATTATATTTCGAGTTTCAAGAACACTAAAGGAGTAATGTTTTAATGTTTATCAAAAGTGGGCATGAGCTAAAAATAATTTTAAAGCATTGATCAATAAGAAGGCCCCTTTCAAAGTGAAAAATGTTTACCCTAAGTACATATGTGCATTGGTAGTATGGTGGCCACTCCAAAGCAGAGAATTGTTAACTTAGCCTTCACTCATCTCTGCAGAGTAAAGTCAGCCTGCTTTCTCAGGTGTGCAGTTCAGCATCCGGACTCAAGAACTTAGTGTAGTGCAATGTGTCCTGAGAGACCCCTGTAAAAGGATGAGCCCCAGGTCCAAATTTCTGCAGAGCTTGGGTTGTGGTTGATCCCGGCCATATCAAGAAGGGAGAGAGAGGAAGAGATTTGTGCAGATGACTGGGTGTGAGGACACTGGAAATGAGATTAGAGCCACAGACTTTATAGGAACTTGAGCAAACACTGAACTGACTTGGGCACACTCCTGTTGTTCTGTGGGTGAACGTTAGAGTTGTCACTCTACCAGTATTACTGTTGCTGATTTGGTTGGTGTAGTTTGCGTAGGTACCATTAATTTGTTAAATACCACTACTAAGTTTTTGGAGCGACAGAATTTCAGGGTACCGTACAATAACTGACCAGTTAACAAAACCAGACCCTTGTTACATACACGTTAAAAGTAACTTGATCAAAATCCAATAAGAAGAGAGAGACAACCTTGTTCTTAATATTATTTTGATGTTAACATATGTTGTTAACAGGCTCCTTGAAGACATTTTTATCTAATTCAAATGCCTTATATTGAAACACTTTCCTCCATCCATTTCCAAGATAAATAAATAGATAGCATACGTCTTTAATGGTGAAATGAACATACATCATAATTTGTCTTCACTTTAACTTCAGACTATATTGTCAGATTCCTTCCACAAGTAGAATTGTTTTAAAAATTCACTGACCATGAATTCTACAGTAACATAATGAATGATCATGTGTAGTTACTTGGCCATCTAAAGGATAATAAATACATGATAGTTCTTAGGTTACTGAAAAGTTTCTTCTCTGTAGAATGTCACTCCTTTCAGCCTGATAGAACCATTTCTTTAATTCACACTTGTGTATGTCTGTGTATACTGTTACTATAATAGTCATCGTGTGGTTTTACAGTAACTTGTTCATTGCTTCCTATTGCACAAAAAAATGGAAGGCAGGGTTTGTGTTTACTTCGTTTTATTGCCCTTAGTGTTTTATGCATAGGAAATCTAAACATTAATCTCAAATTACTTTTCAGCATTTAACATAAGTGTTATAATTTCATTTTAGAGACATTCTTCAACTTCCTTCCTCTCTTTTTTCCTTCTTTACTTGTTCCTTTTTTCCTTCATCCTTTTTGCCCACAAGTGTTTGGTGAGCGTCTGTCACCTGCCAAGAACTCTAATGGGCTTTAGGAACATAATGGTGAGTGAAAGCAGAACTCCTAAAATTTATGGCTAGTAGGAGAAAGAGATTAATTAATGATCAGATGAAGAAATGTAAAATTGCAAGGATAAATGCTATAAAGAATTACCCAGGCACTGTGACAGCATCACAGCAAGTATCCTTGATCTGGTGTGGATTATAAGGGGGAACTTCACGGAGAAAATTAGTCTGGTCTGGACATATATAAAGTGATTAGAGAATAAGTAAAGTGTGGTGCATTGGAATGAGGGGGGAAGAGGGAGGGGACAAGAGAGAGGGATTGATTGATGGAGATATTATTCCAGGAAAAGAGAGGCAGTCCTGTCCAAAGGCATCATATAAAGTGAACAACATGCGAAGAGAACAGAGGAAAGTGTTGGTGGTCAGACGACAAACTAAGGGAAAGAAGGGTGGGAGACAGACCTAGAGGTATAGACAATGGAATGGCATTGATGGGCTTTATAAACTATAATAAATTTTTGTTCTTATCCTTTGATGGTGGCTTGGAAAATAGAGGTAAGAAGCCAGTTAAGAAAGTGTGCAGTGGTAGCTGGTAACTTGTGCTAAAACGGTGCTAGTGATGATGTATGCCAGCTGAAAGTTACGAGCTATATTTCAAAGGCAACATTAGCAGGACCTGGAGATAAACTGAATAGGAGAGTTGAAGATAGGAATAAAGACATACAGCAGTAGCTTCAGAGGCTCCAAGAAGTGGTTAGGGAGTGGACAGTGATGTCAAAAACGAGGACAGAGACAGCATTAAGGCGATGGTGCAGTTGAGGACAGACAGATACAAGAGCTTCTATTTCAGTGTTTGGCAGGGAATGAGAAACATGACTAATTTATCTTCATATGTATAGAGATGCTGTCATAAACAAGGGAGAAAAGAACTCCTTCAGGAATCTTTAATCCCAAGTACCTCAAGACTATTCCATGCCCAGGTCCGCATCTATGACCTCGATAATGCACACAATATGTTTATTGATATGACAGAACACTTTATGCCAAGCTGAGTTGTATAATCACTCAGCAATATGGGCATCGTAGCTTCCTTATCTACTTTCTAGGATTGTTGTGAGGATAAAAGGAGATAATTTGCTGCAAATACTGCAAAGCTTTATGCAAAGAAAATGTGAGGAATTACTATTATCTATCAACTCCAGGCACAACCATAAAACAAATTATTCAATTCAGGCTTAACATTTCTTCATTGGCTTTTCCAAATGGTCTGATCATTTAGAAATGTTGTGTTCAGGAGACAATTAGACACCTTACTACACTCCATAAATGCAATGATTAGAGTACCTCTGGCTTTCACTTAAAACAGAGTGCCTGAATGTAAATATAGACTTGCGGTTGACAAGTAGAATGCAACCCAAGGCAATGCAGATGAATAGGGAAAGATATGTAAAAATGTGTACCAAACATAATCTTGAATTTTTACTTTGACAGCTAAATTTTGACATTGCTAAAAAGATTGCTGTCTTAGTATTTTCTGTGTCAGTTCTTTTTTCACTGTAATCACTGCCACTGTTCATGCCCCAATTTAGGTGTCCATTATCCCTAGGTTGAACTATTGAGCCATTCTCAGAACTGGTTCCCGTATTCCAGCCTTGATTCTCCATCAAATCATTTTCTATATTATTCTTGTATTAGAAGTTAGTAATGATCAGCCAGCTCAGACATGGTTAAAATTAAGATTTGGCCCAATATTTTTGAAATACTGATGCAAATATTTCTCCACATTAATTTAATTCACTCAACATTTCTGAAGTTGGTCACTCTTCTTAGGCTCCAACAATGTCCTTTCATAGATCATGAGGCTTCAGAGTAAAAGTTGGGAGTATAGCATGGCACATCAACACTTGGAAAAGGAATCATTTACCAGGGTAGGTTAGGCTCTAAGGTTTTAAGCCTAAAGAAAAGTAGGAACTCTGAGTGGTATGTATTAGTCTGCTCAGGGTCCCATAGCAAACTACCTTAGACTGGCCGGCTTAAACAGCAGGAATTTCTTTCTCACAGTTCTGGAGGCTGGGAAGTCCCAGATCAAGGTACCAGCCAATTTAGTTCCCTGGTGAAAGCTCTATTCTCAGTTTACAGACAGCTGCTTCTCCCTATATCCTCATGAGAAGGAGAGAGAGGAGGGAAGAAAGAGCTCTGATGTCTCTTAATGAGGACATGAACTCCATCACGAGAGCCCACCCTCATAACCTCATCTAACCACATCCCAAAGGCCCCATCTCCAAATATCATCACACGGGGCAAGGGGAGTTGGGGCTTTAACCAATGAATTTTGGGGGGGCACAATTCATTCTATTGCCTGCTGATGTCCTCTTCATGTAAATTGGTTGTCAGAGGGGAACTCTAAAAGTGCATTGCTCATCAGTTCCCACTGTCTCTCCTATTTATTGTTTGTCTCTCTGTGTCTCCCTGGTCTCTAGGACCAATCGTCATTCTAGGCTAGGGAGTCTTGCATTTTCTTGAATGTATATTTACACCACTCTCTTCTTCATGCTGTATATTAGGGTTTTCTTAAACCAAATATAATTATTTTTGTCCTTGGTGTTCCTAATTTGCACACAAAGTTTTGAGTTCCAGGATGGTGAGTGGTGTGCATCTTTGTTCAATACTGTTATGGTCAAGTTGCTTCTCCTGCAGATTCCACGGAGCACACGCTGTCCTCTCACTCCCTGTGAGATTTATACACACAGCCCCCTCTGCCAGGTGTTTGAGGCTCTTCAATTCTGGCACTAGCCTGCCTGTTTCCACTCTGCTTTACCCTCCTAAACACCTTCTTTCAGCCAGAAAGCAGGCCCATTTCTGCCCCCCACACGCCAGATTCTGCGATCCTTCAGCTCAGAGCCTCTCGGTTCAATCCCTCTGGTGAACACATCGTTTTATGGCCAGAGTTAAGAGATCTGCCCATTAAGCTCCATTTTTCCACATCATCTATTTTCCAAGTGGTCCTCTATTGTCAGATGGGCCAATTTTTGAGTTTGGTTTATATAAAGAGTAATGCATACAAATGAGATAGTCTCCATTTATATTTTTAATAATAGCTTTATTGAAATATACTTCACATATCATAAAATTTTCCTATTTAAATTATGCAAGTCAATGGCTTTTAGTTTATTCAGAGTTGTGCACCCCCCCATAATCAGTTTTAGAACATTTTCATCTGTTCCCCTCCAAACCCTGTACCTGTTAACAATTGTTTCCATTGCCCTAAGCCTCACCTCTGTTGCAGGCAGCCCCTGGCAACCACTCAACTACTTTTAGTCTCTGTGAATTTGTCTATTCTGGACATTTCATGAAAATTGAATCATACAATCTGTGGTCTTTGGGAATTGACTTCTTTCACTCAGCGTAATATTTAAGGTTTAATTGACTGGCTGTTTGTCATCCTTGGGGAAAATGTTGAGAAAGGGTTAGCAGAGTGAAAAAGAAGGAGGTGTTAAGATCCACATAGCATGGTCCCTAGAGGAAAAATAGCCTATGAATTGTTGCCACAATTTCCCCCCCAGCACAAGGTAGAAAAAATTTCTAGCTGTTAAAGGGAAACTAAGAGCTGTTTTGTAGGGGCTTCTTCCAACAAAACATGTAGCAATATTCTCCTAAGGCTTTATATCATGTGGAAAGTGATGTCAAGTTTGCCCCAACACTTCTGGCCCCTATGTTGAGGAAGAGGACAACCTCATCCTATGGCAGCTGGTCACCTGCAGACAGCATGCTACCACCATAAAGTGTCCACCTAGTAAGTTCACCTGCAGAACTCATTTTGCCCTGTAGTCGTCAGGGGCTTGCTTTTTATGCTTTGTGAACTTCTCATGAACTTCTCATGAGAATTCCAAAGGGTCTCTCCTGCAAAAAAATTTTTAAATGAACCTTGCAATAGTTTTTACTTTCATGCCTGATCAATATTCTTTTTTCTTTTTATTTCTGTACAATTCTTTTTTCCCCTCATTACCCTTATTGAATTTTTCCAGTTTTCCACAGATGTGCATGTGCATATCATCACTTATGTGAGAACATATGAGTTTGTGCCATGCCACCATGTATGTCAGTGTATGCTGCATAACACCATGCATGTGTGTGCTGTCACCTTGACTGCCAGTGTGTGCATATGCCATGTCACCATATATGTGCTATGTCACTGTATGTCAATGTGTACATGTACCATGTCACCATATATGAGTGGATGTGTAACATGTCACCATGTATGTCAGTGTGTGCTATGTCATGTATATGATTGTGTCTGCTATATTACCAGGTATGAGTATGTGTCGTGTCACCATGTATGTACCATACCACCATGTGTGTGTTGCATCACCATGTATTTCAGATGTGCATGTGCCATGTCACCATGTACATCAGCATGTGTTTGCCATATCACCATGAGTGTCACGTCACCATGTATGTCAGGTGTGCATGTGCCATGTCACCATGGATGTATGTGTGCACATCCAGTCTTATTTCCTCTCTCCCCCTGACCCTAAACTTTCTCAAGCACCTGGCCATTTTGTTTAATTTTTATATTTACTCTTTCTGCATACATTTTATTTATAGTAGACAATCAGTGTCTTACATTTTTTGTTATTGGTTATTTTCCTTTAGCTGCATATTTCCTTGTTTTAATTCTTTATTAAAGCTTTTTAATACAAAAATGTATTTTGATATAAATGTATTTATCTCCCTCTTCTCTGTATGATAAATTGGATTATTTTATTTATACTACACATTTTATGCCCATACTTCCAAGCCTGCTTCCAATTTGGGAATGCTGACAGACTCCCTTCCCTCATACTTACCTCCTGTTAACACCCAACTGCTTACAGCTTTTACCCTGGGCTGAGAGAGGAGGTCTTAGGGAGGTTTTCATTTTAGAGAGCATGAGGGATCAAAGCCTGCTGATAGGTTCCCTGTTAAACAACATTTGGAAGATGTCATGTAATCTTCTCTGAGGGCTTCCCATTCCCTCTCTCCCTGCAGGTCCAGGAGACTTGGCACATGGAAGCCCCATGGTGGTCTGGGGGCTCCTTGCAAGGGGAAGATATGTTCTTACAGGGAAACTTCATCTCCTAGCAGCAAAGATAGGGCTGCCCTTGATGTTGGCACAGCTGTGCGCTCGGTAGGCCATCAGGACATGCAGGATGTTCTGAGAAAGCATCGTGATGCCCACCTGTGTGGGGTGCTGCTCTGCACCATGGGAAGCTGACCCGTCCCACTGCCATTCTCGGCAACTGGTGGGGTGTTTCTATATCCTCGTTTTCAATGTAACTTGAAAAGAAGACACATGGATGAAAGTCTTCAAATGTGATTTTTTCCACTAGCTCCTTCAAGCTGATAGCCTCCTGGAGAGGAAAAAATATACATGTATATATAACCAACCATACTTTGTGGCTTATGTTTCCTACAAGGTGAGATAAAATAGATCTATTAATTAAATTGTACCATGAAAACTGTTCCATTTTTAAACTTTTCAGTTTAATCTCTGTGCTGAGACACTATTGGGGATGCAGTGTTTGAACCTATGGAACGTGTGTGGGGAATTGAGGTGGAGAGGAGAAAGTGACTCTGTTTGGAAGCTGGTCAGCCACACTTTGCCTCCGTCACTGCTATTGTTCTAGAGCAGTGGCTTTGCTGTCAGGCTTCCAGAATGATCACAGTAAACCTGTTTGCCAAATGTTCATTTTTCTCCTCATAAAAAGTTTCCAGTTGATTACACAGACAGACTCTGGACTATAAGGGGTGTGTGTGTGTTTGTAAATTAGACGAACAGCATCAGTTGGGTTAAAATACAGGAGTAGAAATTTGCCATGAGTGTTTCCCCAGGGCCCGTTCAGTAACCTGCCCTAGTATTCACAAAGAAACTATTTAATGACTGTGATGGTAAAAGAATTGAATTACTTCATCTTGAAGGGGAAGAAAAAGAGAACTGGAGTACCGTGCCTCCTAGGTATGTAAATCATGCCACAGGATTTCTAAGAGTGCTGCTCACAAACAAAGCAATTTTTTTAAGCCCCGGGTTCAAAATAACAGTGTCCTGCTTCGCAATACTTGCTATCACCGTGTTGAGAGTTATTGTTGGGAAAAACAGTGACCAATGTGTGCAAGCGTAATGGAGCCTGTTCATACAGCTACAGTCAAGAGATGACACTGACGTCTTTGTCATATGACTCTGCTCGGCAAACACAGCTACCCTTTTCACTGAAATGTCCTCGCCGAGGTACCACCCCACATGCAAATGCATTCCTACACTCTTCTAAGAAGTGTACTCTTACAGAGCACGTAAAATGAATTGCTTTTTATGTTATAAATTTTTGTATACTTGTATTTCTCAATCACTTACAGCCACCCAATAAGTGTCCTGAATCCTATCAACGCCTATCATAGTTAATGTTTGAATATACTTTTATATTATAGCAGGTAACATTTGTATAACAGTCCATTGAGACACATGTCATAGACAAATGCTTATAACAAGGACATGGTTATGTTTTATTTCCCATGTTAAGGGCATAGACCAAAATATAACATGAAGTACTCCTAAGTTGGCATTCTTAATCATCATAACAGATTCAAGTGAGGTAGTCAAAATACCATCCAGTTACTGGCACACACAGGACATGGTTTCCTCTTGTCCCAAACACATGTTTCTCTCGCCCACGACTTCACTCATTTGGAGAATGTGTGTTTAGTTACTAGCCACGATCTCAACAGGGTCATAAATAGGACCGGATCTGCCAGTCACTAGGGCCAGAGCTGTTAGCATCAAAACAGGCAAATGAGTGCTTAGATAGTGATGAAGGCTTAGATAGTGATGAAGGCTCAAGTCCATCACCCTTGTAAACTAGCTCGCACACACAACATGGAAGAAAACATTAGCAGGGATATAGTGAGAGGGGTTTAATTTGAGCAAAGTAACCTGAGTGTAGAAGGTAAAAAACAAATAGGTCTCTAACTCTATCCTTCTGAGAAAATTTGTTGCTTCTTATAAGTTTCCCTGGTTACAGAGAGCTTCATATGTAGGGTTCCAAAAGGACAAGTTTGTCTATATTGGGGCAACGCTTCAAAAATATTAATGCATCTTCTGCTAAGTGACTGCAATACCTACAATACCTACAAAGCCTGAAACACCTGACTTTCCAGGATGAAGGAGTATCTGACATTGGGCCTCTGTCTCTTCCAGCACTTCTAGAAGCTTCAGGAGCCTGATAAGTTTTTGTGGTTTGGCATCTAATACACCGTTCTTCTTGGATGTCCTTCCAAATATTTCTATTTAAATTATTCTCCCTCTGGAAAAATATCGCAATGCCCCACCTCCAACCCTAAGAATGTGAATGAATAAAAACTATACAAAGATGGTTTAAAAAAGAAAACAGCAGAAATTTTCAAGTTCAAAAAGTCAACAGCTTCATATCCTAAAATTTTAACAGCTTTTGTTCAAAATAAAAAAAAAGTTTCTGAAAAAATAAAAATGTATTGTCTACCCTAATGCTTTCAGAGTACTCCTCTGGAGAAGATAGGGAAAAAAAATTGCTGAAAACCTCACTGATGTTTCTCAGTTTGGAAGAAGTGTGTAGGCAGTCTAGGAAGGTGACGTGGCATATATCTCCACATCCTCAGAGTGTAAATTGATTGCTCTCTAGAAACTGGAAAAAAAATTGCAGGTATTTTCTCAAATGAAGGTAGATCATATGCAAAAGTACAAAAAAATTGATATATATGAATTGGAGGATTAAATGCAAATTTGAGGCACTGTCTCAAGTAGAGCTAACTTCTTACAGTGATTTTAAGAAATAAACCTAGAAGGTAACAGAGGTAAAAATCTACAGTAGTGAATATGCCTAACCCCACTCCCTGCCCCATTTAAGGAAGCTAAAAGCAAGAAAGACAGTGGAGAAAGATGGCAGTTTTCACACTCGGTCCTCAAATCAGGGAATAAGGAAGAAAACACACCACACTGTATATGGATTTTCTAAAAAGTCGAAATAAAGCCTTATACACTCACACCCTTAGAAATTAAAGGCCATTTGAATTCTGTGAAATATAAGATGAAAGATGAGTTTTCAAAGAAAATGATGAATGAGATTAAAAGGAAGTTTGGAGATCCAAGGCAATACATTAGAGATAAGGCTAACACCATTTCAGAAATAGTAAATAAAAGAATAAAATAAAGCTTTAGAGATGTGAGGGAGAAAATCAAGAATGTAATGGAAAAGGCAGAGACAACCACATTTAGAAGAAGAATAATAGGCACAGAAAAAATGCCATGAGGAACGTTGAACACGTCACTGAGGGATTGAAGAGAACCCTGGCAGCGCAGCCCTCTCCAAAGGGAGGTCAGAAGGAACTGGGAACTGGATTTTGTTTTTAAGTTAATGGAAAGGACAAATCAAAAACAAGTGAGTGAGTGCCGTGTGTGGCAGTAGGTAGGGAAGAAGGTGCACGGTTGCCCAAGAGCCCCTGCAAGTGCTGGTACTGTGATCATCCAAGGAAGAAAAATTACAAAAATAGAAAAGCTTGCAAACTTCGCTTAGATTCTGGCTTGTGTCTTGGGCCTTTCTAATGAGTACCCCATGAAGAAGGCCAGAAGCCCTAGCAACAGTTCCTAGATTCAAGTCCATCCCGTCCCAGTTGGTCAAACCACCCATATCTCCATGAGGTTGAGAAGAGGAAACTATCTGCTAAAAGCTGTGCTTGCAAGGTAGAATAAGATTAGGTCAAATGAATTCATTTTAATGATAGATAGTAAGAGATGAGGCATTGTTATGTAAAATCAGTGCAGCTTAAGAATCACATCAAGAAATTTTATGGTCTTGAATGATTACAGTGGCAGATAAAATTATTTTAAAAATGTAAATGACAACAAGGGCAGGATGTCCACTCCAACCACTGCTATTCAAAACTTTATTGGTGCTTTTAACTAGAGCATTAAGGAAGGAAGATGATATAAAAGGCATCCAAATTGGAAAAATAAGATGATTTTTATTCACAGGTGATTTGAATGTCTATGCAAAAAAATTCTAAGGAATATGCTAAAAGACTACTCATACTAAAAGAGTTTAACAACGTTGTGAGATGTAAATTCAATACGTTAAAAATCAGTTGAATTTATTACCATTGATTGGAAATTGGAATTTTTTTAATCCATATGCAGTAGCAGCTTGTAACATGAAATACTTAGGGATAAATCCAAGGAAATATCTGAAAAATATGAAATGGGAAACTATAAAACACTAATGAGAAAAGTCAAGACCTAATTAAATGGAGATTATCTTGTGTTCATGGATTGGAATACTTTATATTGTTTATCAGTTTTCCCCAAATCTATCTATAGATTCAACACAATACAAATCAAAATGCCAGCAGACATTTTTGGAGAGATGGACAAACTCACTCTGAAATTTATATGGAAAAGCAGAGAATCCAGAAGGGCCAAAATAGTTTTGAGAAAGAAGCCGCTAGTTGGAGCCATAATACTACCTGACTTCAAGACTTCCTCTAATGCTACAGTAATCAGGAGTCTTGCATTGGCAAGAGGATAGATAAATTTAATATAGAACCAAATAGAGTCCATAAATAGAACCACATAAATATAGTTAACTGATGTTTGTGAAAGATGGCAAGGTAATGCAACAGAGAAAAAATGATCTTTTTACCAAATGATGCTGGAATAAATGGATTACTAGGTATAAAATTTTAAAAAATCGACCTTTGTGCTTAACAAAGTTTGAATGGTTTAATCCATTTGAGATGCATAAAATGAAACAAGATTTTTTTTTCCCCCAATAAAGATGCCATAATCGCCATGGTTTCTAAGTATAGGACTATCTGATTATTTCCATATAACATTAGCATTTATACTGTTATATGAAATAAAATTTTGTTTTCTTCTATTTTTTTTGTGTGTGTGTGGCTCACAACTTGTAATAATCACGTTAATCAAATGTGGCAATCTGAGGAATGTTTGAAAACCCTTTCTTAGTGATAACACAGAAATAATATTTTAGTGTTTCTTATATGGCCCCAGGGTAATGCAAAGATAAAATCTACTCCCAGGGCCACCTTGAGATGAGTGATGAGAATATCTCTCTTCCCAACCTAGGTTGTGTATATGCCTAGGTTTGAGAAATTTTAACAGAATCTGATGAAATCCTACAGATGACCTACTCGCAAAGTCCACAGTGGTGATTTCTTTAGGTAGCTCATTTGGGACGTTTTGCCACGATGTATTGCTGGAGACACTTTCCCAATCCCTGGGGCTAATCTGAACAAGCTTTCCCAATTCTACATCCACAGAGCCATTGCTAAAGGGTATTGGATTCTAAGAAGAATCCCAGAATGTTTTTCCTGATCCAGGCAAGACATTTGTGAGAATCTGAAGCCCCGATGTTGGGATCCTGGAATTCACTCTGCCTGGGGCCTTAGGCACATTGCTGCAGCTCTTAGCATCCTCCCAAGACTCCCTAAGAGACATGAAACATACCTGTAGATTCTAGATATTTTTGCTCCATCCCTTGCCGCTTTAAAGTCATAGCCTTTGTCTAGAGGATCCTTTCTGTTTTCATGTGTATATAAGTAATGAAAAGTGAGAAGTGAAAATAGGGCTGGAATGGACGAGGACCAGCAAGTATCTCCTAAGTTGACTCGGAGGGTCTCTGGTGGAAACAAACGTAGCTACATTCTCCACATACTCAAAAGCCCCTGTAGTGTGCTCTGAGGGGTTGAGTTACTTCCCTGGACTCAGCCGTTTTAGTCAGTTTTGTGCTGAAATGGAGATATTCTAGGGGGAAAAGAAAAGCCTGTTGAAAAAAAAAAATTCCTCCAGAGTAACTTCTTTGGCTTTTCTTTCACTTCTGTCTTGTTTTATTTTTAGCTAACTCATTTTGGAGTAAACACGGTCACCCATGTTTCCAGACCATAACAAGTGTCCTGCTATAGTGGTTGATGATGTAAAAAATTGTTTGTTCCCTGAGCTTGAATCCGCAGTAGGAAAGAGATGTCACCACCATCAATGGGAGTGATGAAAGTGGTGTACGTGACGAAAAATCACATAAAATTTGAAAGTCAGTGTAGAAACGTCCCTGAAAATAGACCACAAAAGGAAGTGACTGCTGAAAGGGATTTTATATTTCTGAAGAACATGATGTGAGAACTAGTAGCAGTCAAGACTGACATTGTTGGGCACATGAATAACATCTTTACATTAGCATTCACCACGGAGACCAGTGCAAGTGCATGAAAAACACAGATGGGCTTTTCACCATCGGAAAGCACCAGTCTGCAGAAACAAAGTGCTTCACTGGAGAAAATAAAAAGAAATTAGTGTTATTAAAAGAAAAGTGTGTCAAAGTGGTCTTTTTGTAAAACCTAATCCTTTCTCCTCAGCAATTTCAGGAACAATGCGTGTTCCTATAAATTGCCCTCTGTGTCTTTGCTCATTTCCTCTTAGTAATTCAGTACTCAGTTATTTTTAGAAACCCCTCATTTGTCTACAGAGTAAGAATGTTTATTCAATTTGCTATTAATTATAAAAAATCATTGCAGCATAACTGAAAACATGTCAAGTTATTCGACACTGTTTATGGATTTATTTGGGGGTTTTCATTTCCTCTGCAATGTATATATTGCATCACAATCAATTAGAAAAGTCAGAAAGTTTAATTTGTGTGCGTGGTGTTTCTCCACTCCCAAATTCCTCTCTCGATAAAAAGTCCAAACACGTTTACACGACTGACCTGTGCATGTCAATGGCATATTGATTCATGGAAAGTTGGACTTTCCTAACAGAGCAGAATTATGTTGATTATATGAAAATAACCCTGTAGTTAGTATATCTATGTAGAAATTCTGTCGATTAATGTAGTTATATTAGAAGGCAGTAATTTATAGATATTCTTGTATCAACACACTATGATCCTTTATTGTCATGCTAATATTGAATTTCAACAAATTATAGTAACTAATGTTACTATAGTCCTCATTCTATAACAGTTTTTTGGACATAGGATTATCAAGTTTAACGGTTTTGTCTTAGTCTATAATTTTTAATTACAATTCTTATTTTGAGATATTTTTAGATTCCAATGCAGTTGTAAAAAATAACATAAAGAGATCTCCTGTATCCTTTATTAAGTTTCTCCCAATGGTAACATATACAAAGCCACAGTACAATATCACAACCAGGGTATTGAGATCAATACAGTCAAGACAAAGAATGTTTCTATAACCACAAAGATTGTGCTGCCCATGAACAGCCACATGCATCTCTCTCCCTACCCCACCTTGTCCTAACCCATGGCTACTAATCTGTTCTGCATTCTGTGACTCAGTTACTTCAATAATCTGATGTAAATTGAGTCATACAGTATGCAACTTTTGGGTATTGGCTTTTTCCACTCAGCCTAGTTCTCTGGAGAGTCATCCAGGTTATTGAATATATCAGTCAGTAGTCTGTTTCCTTTTTTTTTTTTTTTAATTGCTGAGTCATATTACATGTTATGGATGTAACACGATTTATTTGGCCATCCGCTCATTAAAGGACATCTGGGTTGTTTCAGTTTTTGTCTATTCCAAATAACACTGCTATAAACATTCATGTGCAGGTTTTGGTGTGAACGTACTTTCAGATCTCTAGGATAAATTCACAGTAGTGCAATTAGAAGGTTGTATAGTAGTTGCAGGTTTAGTTTGTTAAATAAACTGCAAGCTGTTTTCCAGAATGGCTGTGCCATTTTACATTTGCATCAGCAATGTATGGATGATGCATTTTTCTCAGTACTCTGGCAAGATTTTTGTTATCACTTAAAAAAAGAAAGCCATTATTATAGGTGTAAAGTGGCATCTCATTGTGGTTTTAATTTGCATTTCCCTGATGGTTAATGATGTTGAGCACTTTTTTCTATTTCCATTCGCCATCTGCCTGTCTTCGTCAGTGAAATGTCTCTTCATTTTTTTTTTTTGTCCATGTTATAATTGGACTTTTCTTTTTCATGGTTGAGTTTTGAGAGTTCTTTATTTACTTTAGATGCTGGTCTTTTGTCAGATATGTGATTTGAAAGTGGACTACTGAAGTCTCCAACTATTATTGTATAATTGACTCTCCTTTAATTGTGTCAGTGCTTGCTTCATATTTTGGGACTCTGGTGCATTTATGTTTCTAATTGCCATCCCTTCTTGATTAATTTATGCTTTTCTCAATATCTAATGCCCATTTTTGTTTCATAAAAAAATTTTTGACTTACAGTCTCTTTTGTCTAATGGTGTCATAACTAACCCTGGTTCCCTTTGGTTATGATTTGCATAAAATGTATTTTTCCATCCTTTTGGTTTCAACCTTTTTGTGTCTTTGGATCCAAAGTGAGTCTCTTTTAGGCAGGTAAACAGCAAATAGCTGGGTCATGTTTATTATTTTTAAATCCATTTTGTCAGTCTGTGCTTTTTAAGGGGAAAGTTTAATCTATTTACACTAAAAGTAATTATTAAAAAGGAAATATTTAGTTTTTACATTTTTCTATAAATCTTACATCTTTTTTGTTCCTCATTTATCCTACTACTGCCTTGTTTTGTGTTTAATTGATTTTTTGTAGTGTACAATTTTGATTTCCTTCTCATTTCCTTTTGTGTATTGTTTTCAGTTAATGTCTTAGTGGTGACCCTGGCCATTACAATTAACATCCTAAAATTATAACAATCTAGTTTGAATCAATACCACCTTAGCTTCAATATCATATAAAAATTCTGCTCTAATATAGCTTTATATACTCCTGCCCTTGTTGATATGGTCACAAACTATATCCTCATAAATTTTATCCTTAAGTTTGTAATACTTTTGTAATTATTTTATGCATTTGTTTTTTTTAACCTTTATTTTTTATTTTTATTTATTTTTAATTATATCATTATTATGGTTGTATATACTTAAAGGGTGCATGTGATACAGACATACAATGTGAATTAATCAAATCAGGGTATTTTGGTCATCCATCACTTTAGGCATTTATCATTATCATTTCCTTGTGTTAGGAACATTCCAATTCCGTTGTTGTTGTTTTAAAGTAGACCTTAACTTATTGTTGATTACAATCCCTTTGTTGTTAAGATCATGTAGAAAAAAATGCATTAGAAACCAAAATTATAATAATAGTGACTTTTATATTTATCTATGTAATTACCTTTATTGGAGTTCTTTATTTCTTTGTATGGATTTGAGTTGCATTATAATATCCTTTCATTTTATTCTGAAGACCTACCATTAGTATTTATTGGATCATTTCAGCCTTAGTTTATTTGTGAGTATCTTAATTTCTACATTTTTGAGGCATAATTTTGTAGAATATAGAATACTTGGTTTGGTTGACATAATTTTTGAGTAGTTGTTTTTTGTTGCAGCACTTTAAAAATATCCTCCCACTTACTTCTGGCTTCTGTGGTTTCCGATAACAAATTTGCTGTTAATCTTATTGATGATCCCTTATGTATAATAAGTCATTTCTCTCTTGCTGCTTTCACAATTTACTCTTTGTCTTTCAACAATTTGACTATAATTTGCTCCAGTGTATCTCTTCGAGTTTATCCTTAAGGCACGCAGATGAGCAGTTTTGAATGTGTAGAATTATTTCTATTAGCAAATTTTGGAAGTTTCCAGTCATTATTTCTTCAAATATTCCTTCTGCTAGTTTCTCTTTCTCCTCTTCTTCTGGAATTTTTACTATGCATTTGTTGTTAAGTTTGATGGTGTCCCACAGGTCTCTTAAGCTCTGTTTAATTTTTTTTATTTTTTACTTGTTTCTCACATTGGATACTTTCAATTTTCCCACATTCAAGTTTGCTGACTTTTTTCTTCTGCCTGCTTTAATCTGTTATTGAAACACTCTAGTGATTTTTTAACTGTCGTTGTAATTTTCAGCTTCAGAATTTGGTTTCTTTTTGTAATATCTATATTTTCTACTTGTTCAGACATCATTCTCCTGGTTTCCTTGATCATTTTGTCCATGGTTTCCTTGATCATTTTGTCCATGGTTTCCTTTATGTTCCGTTGGACGTATTTAAAACAATTGGTTTAACTATTATTCTACTTATTCTACTAAGTCCAATGCCTGTGCTTTCTTAAGGATAGTTTCTATTGATTTCTTCTGTCAATGGGTCATATTTTCTTTTTTCTTTTAATGCTTTGAAAATATTTGAAAACTGGATTTGTTTAATATTGTAATGTGGTAACTGTGAAAATTAGTTTACTTTCCACTCTTAAGAAATTGTTTTGTTGCTATAGCTGTTGGTTTAATTACGTTTTCAAACTATTTTTATAAAGTCTGAATTATTTTTCATGCATGTTCTCTGAAGTTGTCCCTTTAGCTTGTGTTTAATCAGTGCTTTGACAGAGTTCCTTGAATTTCAAAATCCAGAAAGAGAGAGAGGAAAGAAAGGGAGAGATGAGGTGGGGCAGGGAGAGTAAGAGGAGAGAGAGAAAGGGAGGGATAAACAGAAAAGAAACAGGGGGAAAAAAAAAAAAAAACTCTCCCAGTCTGCAGATTGGTTGGTTCTTGGTGCTTTTTGTACTGGGCACTCCTTGAAGGTTTCACTACAGTGTTTACCACTCTGCCTTAGTTCTTACTTCTTGTTTGCACTGAACCTAGTAATCAACCAGATGTGAAACTTTAGGGGGCTACTTCGTTCTTTCTGAGAGTGGGTCCTGCCCTGGGCATGTGCGTGGCTTTCTTAAGTTCCCATCATACAGGGATGCCTTTGGGTGTCCTTATATTCCTAAGAAACTCTCTCCCCAGCCTTTCCTTGCAGCTTTTAGCATTCTGTTTTTTGTGTTTTTAAGGAATGTCCACATTTTCTGTCTTGAATGAGTACTGAATTAGGTGAAGCAAAGACAAGCCTTTTTGTAAGTCCTCCAGGTGGCCCCCAGACAGATAAGGACAAACAAAATGATTTATTCAATGCATTCAGTAATTATGTGCTATCTGAGTATACTTTGAAGCTATAGTTATTCAACACCTTTGGTGGTTTGTTCTATAGTCAATTCAACTAATTTTCTATTCACAACAGTCATATTTGCAAGTTGAATGTGGCACCAAATTTGAACAAACCCAAAGTTTTCAGAATATTTGTGAGATGTATTGTTAATGCAATGGTCAGTAAACGTTCTTATCAGTTAAGTTCTTTTTGAACTTTAAAGTCTCCCCACTTCACTCAGATCGTGGTAACTTTGTACAACCGTGCCTGATCTGACCTTCTCCACCACCAAACTTACCCCTGAGACATCATGTCCTGCTAGCCCTCCTCACTGGGCCCACCAGCCGCCCTGCTGCCCACTGCAAAGGCTTGCTTCTGCCCTAAGGCCTCTTCATTGCTGAATCCCTGCCTAGAGCGTCTTTCTGAATGTCCTTGGTCCTCCCCTCACTTCTCCAATCCTTGCTTCAGCTCAGCTCTCATTGCCAGCTCATTTACACTTCACCCCATGACACAGGCATTCTCTTTCTTCTCACTATACTGTATGTTTCCTTTTTTCCGCATAACACTTCTCATCTCCCAACAGAGTACATAATTTGCATATTTATTAGGTTTATTGTTTGTTTTCCAACTCTCTGCCCTCAAGTGGAGCTCCAAAGGACACGGACCTTTGTCTTCCCTGAGCCCAGCACAGTGGCAACACAGTTCATAGTCAATAAATATTTGATCAATGCTGAAATACACTTTTTCTTTCTCATTCTCTATAAATGAATTAGCTGAATTCTAATCCATATTTTGTTGTCGAGTGTCTGTAAGTAATTGATTTTCATACTGTATCAATGTATATTTCATTATACATCTGAGTAACTGTTACAATTTTCTTATTAAGATAATTTTTCTATTTAATACCTCTTTGTGCTTAGGTTTTGCATTATCTACAGCTTTCAGCCGAGTGATTACATGTTACATTTTCCTACAGCAAATTCCATAAAGTTGCTTACATAGAATTTGTCTGGCAAATTTAAGTAATTTGAATGTTTATTTCTTCTTAAAATTTTAGTGGAGTAAATATTACAACTTTAAGTCTTCTTTTAAATTCCTATCGCCATAGATTTATTTCACTTCCATTAAAAAAAAAAAAAAAAAGCCAGAATTCTTGTCTGTAGCTCTGTGTTTCCATTATAGAGTGACAATTCCTACTGTCTAACATGTACTTCCTCCTCTTTGTTTTCCCCTGACTTCTGCAGGCCGCTTTCAAAGCTTCAGAAGGTGGTTTGGGGACCAGGTAGCTGTGTGGGCACTGGGAGAAGCCAGGATATCAACACTGCAGTGATCCTGGGGAGCTTCTCTTCCCTTAACAGTTACATAGAAAAGATTTGTGGGTGGAACGAAAGAAAATTCATGAAAAACGTAATTGTCTACATTTAAGGAAAGACATTTTAATAAAGTCAAGAGAATCAAAACTGCCTTAGTATGACAAAGTCCTTAGAATTAATAACAGAAATGATTCAGTGTCTCCTTTGATGGACACACTTGATAAAGACACTCTTTGGAGGTAGGTCTGCATCAAGTGTTTGCTTAGCTTTATTTTCAAACAATAATTAGGTATTTGTTGTTCTTGGAACACAGTGTCGGTTTGGCCAATCAAAGACTATCTTCCAAAGTTACCTGCTTGTGTATACAGATGGGGCCCCTTTACCTACGTTAACCTTAGTAACTTCTTTCTTACCCAAGTTCCAAACACATTGAACAATAAGACACAGATTTGAGGCTACCTCTAACAAACACAAGACAACCTTATTACAGACTAAGCTAATGCTGAACACCATAGCTGGTATCTACTGGCATGGGGATGTCCTCATATGAAACTTGTAAATTAGACCAACATCCTTCTCTCCCTCCCCCAATAAACTCCACCCTGCCCCTTAGGTACGCACAGAACTATGCTTACTGCCTGGAGGTACTTCACACCCAGAGGAGAGAAAGGAAGGATCCACCTCCAAATGTCTCCTTTCCCCTCCCAGGCTCACCAAGCAAGTAATTTACTCTCCTTCCCTTGGAACTGAGTGCATGAGAAGGGTGGAGATAGACCAGGGGATTACACTGGAGTCACCACTGCATAGGAACAAAACGTCTCAGAACCATTTGTGTCCTCCCCATGTTAGTCTACATTCCTTTGAGATTTGTCTGAACTAAACTCCTGAGAAAGATACAAGGAATGTTGAGTCTCCCAGGTTCAGACTAGCCAGAGGAGGAGTTCAAAGATGAGACAACAGATATGCAGTAGACAAATAGAAAATGTACTAAGTACATGTAGTATAAGATTGGCCCAGTTTGCACAGGGAAAGAAAAAAGTTACCAAGACATATTATGGGACATATAGAATTTATTTTTTAACTTGGACGACTGTAGTCAATTCATGTTCACAACCAACCTTAAACTTGAATGTAAGTACCCTAATCATGAGAAAATGGAACTAGCCCAATCCTAAAATATCCTCCGTGATATTATACATTAGTGAAAGATGGCTACTGAGATATTTTGCATGAATGGTGTTATGCAAAATGAATGTAGTCTTCAAGATCCTGAAAGCTGACACTTGATAAAGATCAGTTATTTGCAAGTGCCTCCATTCATATTCAAAACAATATTTAGCATGCTTTGGATTTCCAAGGAAATGTGTTTGAATATAGATTTTCCTCCAACGTTTCCTTTTTGCCATTTGTGTTACGATTATTTTCAGCCCAGGGCAACTTAACTACCCGAGTATCACACTGAGATTGGGAACCCCTGCAGCCGACTTGCTGGCACTGAGCTGTTATCTGGGAATATTTTAATGCATATCATAAATCACAAAGAAAACTTTCTATTTTGAAACAAGTAGAAACGATGGTAAGCATGGATTTCTAAAATCTGTTTTACAAGGTCTGATGCCTGTAAGTCTTTGCTTCATTTAAAACTCAGATTTTAGCCTAGAGAGGAAAATCACATGATGTGCCTCCATATGGTGACAGAGAAGCTACTATTGTGAATTAACCCACAACACCAGAATTTTCAATAGGAAAAAGGAACTCTACTTCACATGTTTACACCACAGCAGAAAAGAATAGCCATCAATCTACTTAAGTCTACTTAAAGCGAGACTTTTAATTTACTTGGGCTTAGTGACTGTCATCTTCATTCAGTTACTTGGTAGTCTGTGGATCAAACCATCCCTTTATGTGAACAAACAAATTTTTGTAGATGAAAAGTCATTTACTTTAATATCTAAAATAGTCTCCTGTTATTACCAGTTAGGTCACTAATCACCAAAGACTCTACTTTGGGAAACTTTACTAAACAGGCTGAGTTTGTGGCCAGGAAACAGACAAGGAGCTCTGTCTCTCATAAACAAGTCCTCTAGACCTGCTGCTGCACTTGGCATTGCCCAGCTAGCTAAACCTGGGGTGAACCTGTCTTGGCCAACTGGGCATCTTCATTCTCTGCTGTAGGCCGAGGGGGACTGGCCTTGCTTGTCCCTTTTAATGGCACTTCTCACTTCCTCCAAAGCAGAAAGAAACGAACAAAAATTCAGAAGAGAAGTCTCATGTTTGTTTCAGAAGACCTTTGCTGATGTTAATAAACGAGACTCCCAAGGAATGTCAAACATCTTTTCTCCATTATTCCTGGTCTCTGAACATAAATGAGACTTGGATTTATTGCCTTATATCATTTTCCCCAATCTCCTCCTTAGATTTATACAGCTCTTTGGAAGATTCCTATTGATGCAATCTCTTAATTCTGTATAATTGGGAATAGAATTTATCGCTTCTTCCCTTGCCTCTCCTAATCTCCTTTATTATTAATTTAATTGAAAAAATGATGTCAGAGAATTGACAATTCAAGTTCTTCCCGATTCAACCATGGCTCATTTATATCTCAGAGAAAACTTGAGACTTAGGGATTTTTTAATTGAGTCTCTTTTCCTTATACTTTAGGGAACCATACCCAGAGAATTGAGTTAAATTCCACACTATCAGGTCCCTAAATAGTATAGCACATGAAAAATAACCTAATGTCCCTAACTTGCAGTCCAGCGTACTTCATAAAATAGAATTCCTTTAATTTCAATGAGGTCTCTGTTTTGTTCAGTAAATCAGATTAAGTTACCCACCCCCACCCCAATAAACATACACCTTGCCTATTAAATGGTACAGAGGGGGAGTAGGTATGTGTGTTTAATTATAAAAGAGATGCATTAATTTAAGTGCCACATTGAAATAATAACAGAATGTTGTCATACACTTGGCAGACATTGGGGTAGTGAGAATTTTCACAGAAGATATGTAAGAATCTTGGGAGAAGGAGGTTAACCATGTGGACTTCATTTTGAAGCTGGGTACTGAGAAGCAGATAGCAAGTACTTTAGTCCTTAAGTATAAGTGTGAGTATGACTCTGAGTAAAGATACCCCTAAGTTTTAATTTCTCTCTCTGACCCATTTGTATTTGTTCAGCAACCCCAACCAAAGGACAATAACCAAGTTACAGGAGAAAAACTGGAATTAATGATTGCTCAGAGACATAGCACAGCAGTTGAGGCAGCCATTGTCCAAGAGCTGAGCTATTTGAATATTCAATACCACAGTAGGGGTGGTTTTATCAAGTTTTTTTTTTTCTGGAAATACCAATCTTTAACTCTTGATAGTTATCCATTTCTTATTTATTAAACTGCTCTCTTCTATGCCAGTTGTAGGACATTCTTAAACTTATGGACATTTGATGTTATGGAATTTTGTATATTAGTTTGATTTTTTTTTTCTCAGTTGAAAGTAAGGTACTCATTTTCACTTCAGCTTTTCTACTTCCTTTCCCTTAGCATCACATTATAATTTCCTGAGACATGGCCAGTAGATCTAAAAGTTGAGATTCTTTGTACATATTTGATCAGTTAACATTGCAAATGGTCCCTTGTCTCTCTCTCTCTCTCTCTCTCTGTCTATATTTCTTCTTGTTATAAACGTCTAAGTTATGAGCGTGAGCTTCTGGTTCACTTGCAATGCTTAAGGTAAGGCAAACAAAATTAGTGTTTTCCTGCAAAACAGATCACTGCTTCTGTTTATACTCTTTAGCTAGGCAACAAGCTATTTTTCTCTTTGGTCTTATTTCAACCCTACAGCCTTGAAATCTAAACTTGGGTAAAACAATGAAGAACAGAATCTAGATGAAATTGAATGACTGCTTAAAGAGAAAAAAGAAAACCCTTTAGCTCTAATGAGAAATCAGTAAAATAAAAACATACACAGTGCAGACTGCATTTTTTTTTTTTTTTCAATTCAAGGCCGCAGACTTCAAAGAGCATCGGTTCCTTTTGCCAAAACAGTTTGTACAACAAATCCTAATCCTCCATGGAATTTCAATATATCATGCATTATTTCTTCAGAAACATCACTAAACCAAGATAAAATAAGAGGCAGAAGCCAGGGCTTTGATTTCTTGCCCACAGCTTAGGAGTCAGTTAAAAGTTGAAAGGCCATGAAAATGGATGTAGATATTTAGCTAAAGGTCAATTACTGCAAGAAATCCATAAATAGTACTATTTATTCCATTGATACTTTCGTGGCTACTTAGTGTCTTCTGCATGTTCAGATATAAAGCTATGTCATCCCAGACATAAGAAATTCTGTTATCAATCAAGTTCTCCACAATCTTATATTCAAGGCAGTTGTGTCTTGGGGAATGATACCCCATGGAGTTGTACAGTGCACCACCTGTGCATCAGCACATGGTGCCCCTGATAATACACCTAAAATATTGAAATCCAAACTCTTTTCATTTTTAAAGGCATGATTCATATAATAACATTGGGTCAAAATAGTAATTTAAGGAATAAAACTATAAAGAGAAACACCCTCATTACTTTCTCAAATGGCTTTTTTTCAGAAAAGAAAAAAGAAAAAAAAAAAACTACATGATTTCTAAGTTGCGGCCTATAGAACAAGCACAGGTTTTGAAGTCTTACTAACGTTGGTCTACACCCCCAGGTTCCTCTGCTGTGTGTGTGTCACTTTGGAGAAACCATTTAAGCTCTTTAGTTTCCTCGTCAGTAAGATAGGAATGATAATGTCTGTCTTTCAAGATCTTTGTAAGGATTAGAGAAAGTATGGAAAACATTTGCTTTATAGTAGGTATTCTATAAATGTTAACAATTATTATTATAGGTAGTAATAATGATTCTTTATCCAATACAACAGCCCGTCCAGGTCCTCTGCTTCCATACAGCAAATATTTAACATGTGCTGTGCACTGTACTTGGCACTTGGAATGTAGCAGTAGATGGTATGGTGAAGATTATCTGCCCTCATTTAGTTTCCGGTCTAGAGCTATTTATATCTGTATGTAAAAGATTACATCAAATAATGGCAGGTGTATCAACAATGATTATTCTAGTATCCTGGCAGATACAGAAGTTGAAGCCTGCAAGAGGGGTTAGGGGGCAAAGGGTGTAGCAACAGTGTAGATAATACGTTTATGGAACCTGACGCTCCAGGGTTTCGGGATACTAGATGCAAGTACTCAGGAAGTGCCAGATTCATTGATTACTGAAATTGATTTGGGTGTACGTGGAAGCATATTCTTATCACTTATGATGTTACCGTAGTGGATGTGCATACCTCCCCGCCCTCCATAAATTCCCAATTGCCAGACAAGAAGCACTTAATAGGAGGCTAAGTGCCAGAAGCCAGTGTGGGGATATCTCATCCCCAGCTAATGGAAGCTGTTGTAGAGCCCTTATCCTCATGAATTCTCTGCCTGAATACACAGAGACACTGAGGAAAAGCACAAATGTAAATCTCAAAAATCTAGAAAATGAAACATGGTGGTCTGTGCAGTCAGCCATGTACATGATGACGTGTGTCATGGTTTAATTTGTGTAGCCGCTGTGCAAAAATCATGTTTTTTGGTCCAGATAGACACTAAACCCAAATGTAAATCATAATATCATTTCCCTAAGATGTGGGGGAAGCAGGCTTAATATGTGTATGTGTGTGTGAGAGAGAGAGAGAGACGGGGGGGGGCATGTTGATGCATTTCTAAGACTAGTGGCCAGTGCCCGAGGAGGGGTCAGTTGTCCTGTAGGCTGTAGAGAATCCAGACTGCAGCATCCTCTCCAAGGTGCTTCACATTTGGGGAAATGGGAACAGGAGAGACATTAAACTGAAACCTGAAATGCTGTGGGGATCTTGTATGGCCCATTGGCTTATTTGTCCAAAAAGACAGATGCAAATAGACCTGTTTATGCTTTTTTGTAAATTTCAATGCAGTCTGTTGGAGATCAATTCCTTCACGTTAAGCCCAGAAAACATTCCCTAGGATTTTGACTTCTCTGCCCTCTCAGCCCCACCTTTTGGATGGCCTGCAGGGGAATCTCGGTGATGCCTTGGCTGTTAGTCCTGTGATTTGGGTCCGCATCCCACCAAGGACAGAAATCGATTGCATGTTTATTTCTCATTTTTAAAATGTATTTGCTAACTTTGATATGGTTAAAAAAATCTGTTTATGATTTTTCATAGTTTCAGTCTCCAAATCTGTAAAATGTTTCACAGCAACAAAACAGCTGCTTAATTCTCCTCCTCCTCATTCTTCTCTGAGTCTGCATTAGCTTCAAGCCTCCTATGTGTGAATAGAGCCAGGGGCTGTTAGTATGACTTTTTAACATTTCAATTTCTCTTTGGGAGCAAACTCTACTAACTATTAAAATAGAGCATAGTATGGAAATTTTAAAAATGTGTCTTGTTTTAGAAATCATCCTCTATAGTTGGAGAAAGAACCGTAGCAATAATACATCTGTGTGGAAAGAATTTGTGCATGGCTGATTGGTCTGGTAAATACCCAGGAACAGTCAAGTGGTAGTTTTATTTTACGTTTTTTAGTGAGTAACACTGAATTGATCCTATAGCATTGTGATTAAACTACACCAATTAACATCTTAAATTTTAAATGTTCTACTTAGGGAAATTAATTTTACTACATCTCTCTGTGGCCACTGTCTTGAGACTGATTGGAATTTCTTTTGGCTTCTCCTATATTAAAGCCAGGAGTATCACATACCACGATTTCAAATTTGTGAAACAACTCCATCCTACTGATCCCAAATGATGTGTTTCATCACTAGAAATTTCGTTTAAGCATAAAGAAATATCCGACACACGATTTAAAATGTTTAGTTTTACAGTGTAGGGAGGAAGAGAATTATTTTCATTGGCAATGTATGGTGTGTTTCTATGAGAAAAGTAGAATTGACTTCAGGATAGCTTGTAGTATTGAAATATAGATTTGAAGTCTCTGAAAGGAAAGAGTTGAATTTAGATGGTCTCTTGTTTCAGGAAAAAAGTCATTTATTTCAAAAACATCAGTGTGGGATTTGGGAAGAGTGGATAAATCAGTGCTTTTTTGTTTGGTTTTAATTTGGTTTAGGTATATAACCAACTTCATCACTCAACATCTCTGCAGTCAAATCACTTGGCTGTGGCAATTCTAGTATTTTCAGTACCATAGTGTGAGCTGAGAGGGCACACGGGACGGGCATCAGCAGGCATGAGGTGCCCATGACGGCATCCTCTTGGGTGCAGTGTCATCCCGGCACTTAAAGTACAACAGGACAGAGCCCAGTAAAGGGCAGGTCTCACTCATTGTTGTACACATAAAATTCTCTTACAGTCAGGAGGCCCTGTAGCGAACTATTCCTTTTTTTAAAATAATAGTAGCAGTCTTTTTGTTTTCTCTTTCCAACTTCTACTTCTATTCAAACTTGCTTTATCTCCAAAATGGGCATCCTCCTCATTTCACATCTGTGGAAAGTGAATCTGATACCCATGAAGAGACTGGTTCAGTGTTCAATGTTCCATGCTGGAAATCAGTCACATTTTAGTTTTTGCTTTCTTTTTTTAGGTATTTACTTTTTATTGTAGTAAAATATACATAACAAAATTCACCATTTTAACAACTTTTTTATTTCAGAATATGATGGGGTTACAAACACTTTGATTACATATAATGCCTTTGCCTCACCCAAGCCAGAGCTATAAGCCTGCCCTTCCCCCATACAGTGCGCTCTGCACCCACCAGTTGTGAGTTTACCCATCCCCACCACCCCACACACCTGCCCGGCACCTGATGAATATTACTTCCATGTGCGCTCCTAAGTGTTGATTGGTTAGTACCAATTTGATGGCGAGTACATGTGGTGCTTGTTTTTCCATTCTTGGGGATACTTCACTTCTAAAGGATAGACTGCAGCTCTATCCAGGATAATATAAGAGGTGCTAGATCACCATTGTTTTTTATGGTTGAGTAGAACTCCATGGTATACATATACCACATTCTATTAATCCACTCATGTATTGATGTGCACTTGGGTGGTTTCCACATCTTTGCAATTGTGAATTCACATTTAGTTTTGTTTGATCCAAAGCCGTGTTTTGTTTTGTTTTGCTTTCGTTTTTATGCCCCTGCACTATCCCTGCAGTCTTGACAATTTGTTTCTTCAGAGTGGGTAGATGCTGAATGATTTTATTACCGTTAATGCAACAGTTCCTCAGTAGGTGAAAACATACAGTACTGGAGTGAACAAAAGCTCCCTCCCCTGGGTGCAACAGCAAAGGAAACAACATTGACATATTCACTGGTTCCAGATCTGACTCATTCTAGCCTTGTGCTGCTCTGAATTATGACCCTTTTCTAGAATAAAAAGGCAGAGATGCCAATGTATGTAGGAGCAGCATATAGGAGAAAAATTAGCTTCAAATAAAGCAGGGCATATTTAAATTAATCTAAGGAGCTGTCGACAATCCAGGTGCTAAACAGGATAGAGATTATGGGATCGCAGTTTTTGGAATCAAAATGACAATACCTGCATTCTGCATGTTTTAAATAAACACCTGGGGAGAATATATGTTTAATGTTCCTATGAGTACCACTGCTTTCCATTCTTTCCATATGGGTGTGTATATGGATTTAATTTGTACCACCACTACCTCCCACCCATACACCCCAGTGCACTCACATGCTTCAAACATTGAATATTGAGTTCCGGAGACTGTCCTAGAAATGGGGACATAAACAAAACAATATCTTCACTCTTGGAAGGTTTACATATTAGTTTCAGAAACAGATAAGCAATGAATAAACAAGTATATAGGATATTTTCACAAAGTTATAAATGCTACAAGGAAATAAAACCAAGTGTACTGTCATGAGTAATTCTGGAGGTAGGTTGCTGATGCAGATGTGAGTGTCTGGAAAGAGCAACCCACACTGTGACCTGAGGACGTGTGAGACACGGGAAAACCAAGAGGGAGAGCGTTCTGTACAGCTAGATTAGCACGTGTGGCGGGGCAGGCTTGGTACATTCAAGGAAGGGAGAGAAGTTAAGCAGACCAAACCTGCAGGTCCTTATGAGGACAAACTTTGGTGGAATGAAGAAAGATTGTACTCTTTGTATTTACACAGACCAGGGGAATCGTCCGCTTTCTTTTGTGAGTGATAGAAATCGGTTCCTTGTGTCTCGATCCCAGGATAAGAGCTATCTGCTTGGCCTTGCTTGTGGGCTGAGTTGTGAGCAGGGAAAAGTGGGTTCCTTGGTTCTATTTCGGGCTCACGCGCCTCTGGCTTTTTCATTCTTCCTCGTTGCTCCTGTGCTGAGTGATCTCCCCTAAGTGCTTGGGATTAAAACCCGACCAAGTACCCTGAGGCCTCAGCCACAGTCACTGATATCGGCTGCTCCTGGCACTCTGAGAAATAGAGCACTTTTAAAGCTTCCTTCAGGGCATGTTGTTCCTGCAAAATGCCTGAAGACTTCAATTTTGAAAACCCTTCATCAAAGTCCTAGGAAGGGCATTTTAAGTCATGGTTCCTCTACAATTAATCTTTTCCAAGTAATGCAGACCCTGAAATAGCCCAGATAGATAGAATATAATGCAGAGTTTAATGCATATTTGATTTGTTTACCCCTTCAGAAAGTACTTATCTGATCAAGGAAACTTCCACTTGCATCACTGAAATTTGAGACCCCTTGAGATTTGAAATTCTGGAGCCACTTAAAAGTCTGTCATATTCCTTAGTCATTAAAGAAAATGAAAAATTCATTGAAGATCACAGTGTACCACTTTCTTTTGCTTGTGAGTTGCTACACAGTTACATCCAATAGAAGTAGGCAATTTTTAGTCTTGTAGAAAGCCTACAGAGATACAGGTATAGTGTTATCTATACTGTGGTCATACTATAGACCACAAAAAGGTCAAAATAAAAGAAGCTTTGGAGGTCAAAAATCTGAATGTACAAAAGTAATTCAATTAATTTTTATTTGCATGGTAATTTACATAGACATGAAACTATAAATTATTTTCACAGAATGGATCTAGGAAATGAAAGGAGACTGCCACTAAGTGTAATAAATATTTAAGTTTTTTTCTCCTCTGAATTGTGTTTTAAAAACAATCCAATGTGGCAATCTGGGATCATTGCAAACAGGATATAAACCATAAAGGCCATTTTTGATATCTGTCTACTTTCAATGTTGATACTGTTGTGGTGATAATGTAGCTTCTGTTCCCAGTCTATTTTATACCCAAATCTATTTACTCTTTAAAATGATGCCAGGCCACATAATTGGAGATGATCTTACATTCCCAAATCTTAGCATCTCCAGCCCTGTCCATCATTTGTCATGGGACTTGTTTCCTTGTTGGTAGAATTCAGTACAGCGCATCATTCCCCCACATCCCTGATGGCCAAATATTTGCTCTCAGAAAGGGGTTTTGCATAGCAAAGACTTTCCCTTATTATAAAATCTCATCTGAATAGGTACTATAACAGCTAGCAAAGCAAAGGCTAAGCTACTTTCTACTTCAAAAGCTGTGCAAGAATTAGATGTAATCATACATTCCAAGTGCTTTACACATGAGTTTAAATATTAAACCCACCTGTGCTGCTCTCTACGAATGGTCACTGAGCCCAGAATTGGGAGAAAAAGCCATGCCATCCATGGGTGGAATCTAGGAAGGTGTTTATGTATGTGTTCACTCATCAAATACTTACAATGAATTAGGATGAATCACAGATGAATCATTACAGGAACTACCGTATTCTAGGAAATGAAAGGTATGTGCTTCTATAATACATCACAGCAAGAGCCAGGAGCTCTGGAGAGGTACAGACCTTGTGTGGGGGATGATCAGGGCAGAGGTTGGTTCATCTCGGATAACGGTGAGAGCACCAGGCAGTCTTCTCAGCCGAGCATCTCTAAGACTGACTTTCAAAGTAGGGAATTGTTCTCGGCCACAGCGAGCCTGACCTTTACTGGAATAGGTTTTTGCAGCCTACAGGAGGGGTCCTGCTGTCAAACCATCATCACTTCTGCTCATCAGGGGATTCTTCCTGTAGGCTCCTCAGGATAGAGAGTAGCACCTACAGGCAGCCTAGGTCATCTCCAAAGCCAGACACATCCTACTTCAGTCTGTAGCATTGGAAAGTATTTAATCCAAAACCAAAGTGCTCACATATAAAACACGAGGTGATATAGCATCCTTAAGAGTAGATCAGAAAAGTGTTCAGTAAAATTATAGTAACAATTATCTTTAGGAATGAGACTTTGAGTGATTTTTATGTTTCTAAATGCTACTTTATACATTTTTTCTGCAGTGGGGATAAATTCCTTTTAAAGATGGGCTAAAGTTAGGGTCCCTAAATATCTCAAGTTTCCAGTCTGCATTTAGTCAGTATTTTATTTTGCAATCTAAGCTATTTATTGTGATATCCATTAAGATTTGATGAACATACTTGAGGCATACAATGTATTGTATTTCCCAACGTTTTCGTCCACAGTGATGCAGCTAGGATGTGGTGGGACAGCATCAGTTTTGGGTGTCAGAAGGCCCTGCTTCATTTCTGGGAGAATTTAGACAACTCACTTCGTTTCCACCTGCATTTGCATTCTATGAAATTGCGATGTGAGGTTGCTTTGATGATCAACTAAGATTATATGTGAAAATATATTTTGAAAACAGTACCTCACTCCAAAACTATAAGGCAGGATTAAAATAACTGGAATTAATTCTCTGTATTTAAAGTTGTGGTATTGAGTTCTTATCAATTGGGTGGAAATCCACACAAAATTAACTCTATGAGACCACTATATCTAACATCCTGTTGATTACTTAAGATATGAATCAGGTGTTTCATATGTTATAACTTAATTGCTGCTAGATGATTTAGATACCAATTCCTTAAAATTATGGTATGCATTCAAATTTTCTGATAGTACTTTGTTTAAATTATGGCACCAAATACTTATCCGTGTGCACAATATTAGGTGTCTGTCTCTCTGCAATGTGTATTTTGGTATGCATACAAGTTGTATATGTGTATATAAATTGGAAACACATCTATATCAGTGAGAAAAATGTAGGGATACATATATATTTTTTCCATTGATATTGATGTTTTATTTCAAGATAACTTCCATCATCAGTACTCGAAGATACATTAGACATTTTCTTTCAGTAATAATTGAATTTTCAATCCCTGTAAAGTAACAACTCACTCTTAAGTAAGATATTAAAATTATCAGTGAAACTGCAGATTACTTTATTGCCCTGAGGAAATATAACTTACACATGGACTTACAAGAGATTCATTTAAGCAACATGTTAAAATATGATTATGTTTATGTATTTAAAAGTTTGTCCATTAAATTTTTTTCTAGTTAAAGTAATCTATTTATTTGAAGCTGTATTTAAGGACAGCATTTAAATTGAACTTAGACGTACATCGTTAAAAAAAAAAATTGAGACAATCTTTGTGAGTACTCGGTAGAAGGCTAGTGCAATTAAGGTATAAGAACCAGGGAAAAGAGAAGTACCACGTTGTTATAAATCTAGTGTCTATATTTTTGTGAGCTTTAGACTTTTGATTCTGTTACATTGGATATTTAGGCCTGAACCATTCAAATACTGTCTTAATTACCGTAGCTTTATGGTAAGATGTATTATTACATAGCAGACCAAATAAATCAATCTATTTTAGGTATAGATAACTTTAAAACCTTCTCTGTTGGTTACACTAGACAGTCAAGGATGAGAAGAACTTTTGAAAGTGTTCAAAAGTTTCTGTCAGGGCCTGTGGAAGATCCATGACCTTCCTGATCATGGAAGGTCCTGATCAAATGAGTGTCACTCTGCACAATGCACTGTGCTGATTGGTACCTCAAAAGAGGCCTAACTGTTACTCCTTGGAGAAATCTTAACGTCTGCTAATCTGGTTCAACATATTGGGTCTATAATGGTAAGGACCTTCTAGCTGACATTTTTTTCTGTTGAATTTATTTCTCTTTTCTCCAATTTATAATCAAGTCTTCCTTTTTTTGATTTACTGTGAAGACAGAATTACTTGATAAACCAGAAAAGCTATTTTCTTTAAAGACCTTTCAAAACCCCACAGCTTTAATATCTACTTGTTACAGTGTCAATGTTAGACTTAAATTTAGTGGAAAATGGGCTTCTTATAAGTTCTCTGGTTTTAAACTCATAAATCCCTTTCATTAAATATTTTTCATTTAAGATGTAACCAACTCCCACATACAATACATTTTATAATGTTACTGTAGAAGATTTGAGCTCACTGAGACCTCCTATTGTAAAATAATGTTTTTAAGTATAAAATGTAGTTGAAAATAATTTTCTGTTTGCAGTTCAGCAGTAAAAGCTGGGATGATACTTGTGTTCAAATAGTTATGGTACATGCAATAATCTGAGCACACCCAGTTTCCTTTAAAACTTTCTTCATATATTTAGTGTCAAAACATTTAAATATATTTAAAACACGTTGGTGAGGAATAGTCAGGTTAGGAAGGAATGAAACCCTTGCGGACAGTTTTCAGGGGCTACTTAACAGCTCATTTAAGACAAATGAAAGATTTGAGAGGAGTTATTTTGTTCTCACAGGATGGTAATATTTACCGTTGAAACGATTAAAGCGTGTTCATCAGCGCACAGTTAGAATGAGGTATCTGCCCGGTCTCCATCTCCGCCCTCTCTCCTTCAGGCTGATTGATCCGCATGTAGAGGGGCAGGCAGACTGTCAGAGGTGACTGTGCAGTAGAAGTAAACAACCACAGGGACCGAGTTAACATGGCACAGAAAGCTCATGGGTGGGACGTAGTTATGTGGGGAGGGGACGTGGACCAAACAGGTAAATAGGGACTCACTGAACAAAGGTAGGTGGATGCAAAATCGGGAGTAGCAGGAAGGAGATAAACTGGTGAGAGTGAGAAGGGAGGGGTTTCAGTGTGTCCAGAGGTAGAAATAGAACTGTGGTCAGGTGTGTGGCTGTAACTAACCTCCCGGAAGCTGTCCTTTCAGCGATTACCCTTGTAGGAAGCCTGGGAACTGCAGTTTGCTCAAGGGGCCTGTTCTCTGGAACTACTCTGGAGGTCTGAACATGGCCAGATAAGCCGATTGTGAGAATGGATAACACAAAAGCTTGTGAACAGAGGAGAATGGAACTAGTCCCTGGGACCCCGCTTAGTGCCAGTGGTGGCTTCATGGGGCTCCATCACCATTCACCACCATCATGTCCCCAGTAGCGTGTCGATCTGACGCTTGGAGGGTAGTCTAATTCCACCTGTCAAGGGAGGTTAGGACAAGAGGCATGAGTAAAGTGTGGGGTGCTCTGCCAAGCTGCTTAGGGAAAGCTAAAACACTTCTTGCTCCTTTTAACTGGGAGCCTTTTCTTTTTTTTTTTTTTTCCATCATTTGGACATGAACTTTCCCTTTTCCTCTAGCCAGCAGGTCCTACCTAGGGAAGCAGAAGGACACTGACAGAGGGTGTCCTCTCATTTTGCTGAGCTGCTCTTTCATTTGAGCATCATTTAACTTCTCTTGTTTTATGCCTTTTATTTTCAGCTGGATAAGCTCCATGTGGTCTCATGTTATTCTTCTACACAGTAGGACTTCCGCCAGCAAAGGTGCAAATCAGTAGTTAGCATATTGCCCATGATTTTTCCTAACTTCTCCTACTGACACACATGGAAGTGGCTTGGCTATATTAATACATGTGCATTAGTATGTGCAGAGTTGAATAATGTTTATCTGTAACTTCATTTCCCCCAAGAAGGAACTTATGGACCGAGTGTTTTTAGCATGATAATACGCAGATAGCTGGCACCAAATGTGTCTCCCGTATATTGAAGTCTGATATTGATGAGACTGTATTTGAAAATGTCAGTAATATACTTCTCCAAATTTCTAATATGAGTTCCCAGATTTGTTATATTTTCCTTTTCTTGTCATCTTTTGCTGCTGCTGTTCTTTCCCTAGCTTTTAGCACTGAAGAACACTGTTACCATTTATTATTCAATATCTGCGTGAGAATCACAAAACAAGTCATTATAAAAATCGACCAAAATGGTTGGAAAATTTTTAAAAATCACAGACTAAAGATGGCCAAAATAATATGCTGGGTTTTCTTGTGTTTTCTTTTCTAGGTCAAAACTGTGGAGGCTTAGTCCAGGGTCCCAACGGCACCATCGAGAGCCCCGGCTTTCCTCACGGTTATCCGAACTACGCTAACTGCACCTGGATCATTATAACGGGGGAACGCAATAGGATACAACTGTCATTTCATACCTTTGCTCTTGAAGAAGATTTTGATATTTTATCAGTGTACGACGGGCAGCCCCAACAAGGGAATCTAAAAGTGAGGTAAAGTGTCGGTTCTTCATTTTATAGATTAGTTAGCACTGTTCAGTACTCAGGTTCTGAAATCTAATTGGAATTAATATTTAAATTATCAGAAAAGAAAATTTAGTTACTATAAAGAAAAATTAATGTATATTTGTGTCAAATTGTGCACATTTCCCCCGTGCTTAAAAATGTAAGTTCTTATTGAAAGCAATCATTTACTTCATTTATAGATACCAAATTGTTCATGATCTGTAAAACAGTGTTGTCAAAGTAGTTTAAGTAAATTTATAATACACCATTGTTTTCAACTATGGATTTGAGAGAAAAAGTACAAAGATAAATGTTTGAATACAACTCAGACAATAACAAAAGGAACTTTTATATTGTCAGAGAATAAATTCAGTAAAAAGAACATAGGAGGTGGGTGGGGGAAGAACATTCACCAATATTGCATTCTTTGGAGAATTTTTGGTTTAGACAGTCATGGTATATTCTATTCATCATGAGGTTTCTCTTTTGACTTATAATTTTTACCATGAATAAAGTAAAATATTTCCTGAAATGATTTTAAATTAGGTTTTTCATTTGTCAACAAGGGAAAAATAATTGTACCTGTACAATTATATCCATTCTTTTTTCACTTTGGCAAAAGAAAGAGGAATGTCTCCTTCAAAGAAATCAGATTTCCTTAACTTAATAAACTTATTTAAATCCATACATATATGGCAAGTCATGCCTTTCTCTTCTGGCTTTAAAATTTTGTATTAGAGATTAAATTTGTTTAATACATGCAGGCATGTAGAAAAATTGACTATAGGCAAAAGTAGTTTGAGATAAGAAAAATATTGACGTTAATGACAATGGTAATGCACACAAAATTCATGTATTTCATTCATGATTTTGTGGGATGAGAAAAAAATCTCTTAACTACAAAAAATGATTTCATTTGTACATCTAGTTTTAATATTTATATCAATATATATTAACTACATAGTTAATATATGAAATATAAACTATATTTTATTAATATATTCTCATATGTATTTTATTTGCATTTTCTTTATGCATTTTCAAATATAAAGCATCTTATAGTTTTTCCTGGGTCATCTACAATATCTGTTGTCTGTTCTTAGAAACATTTTTCTATTTTATATATTGAAGAATGCTTATCTATTTTCTGAATCAGGTAAACATTTTTCCTTGTATAATATTTATAGGTCTGCATTTGGATGTTTGAACAAAGTATCTATATATGCAATCATTGCTAATTTGATGTAAGATTTCTCATTATAATTCTTTTAAATTTTAGTTATTTTTTTTTACTTTTAATGCTACTAGGGAATAATGATAGGTTGTAATGGCTGAAATATTTTTTTTAAAAAACTGTAGTTTTGGCAAGAAAAAAATAATCTATTTTACTGAAATATCAATGTGTGTGACTATGTTAAAAGCAATTCTTTCTCTTTCCATTAAAAAATGCCTCATAAGTATGTACTCTGGAAAATATTTCTATTTTCTTTCTCTCAATATTTCCATTTCCTATAGCTCTTTCAAATATAGGAAACCTGTCTTAACGTTAGTTTGATTGACTATCTTTCAACAATGTGTTCTTATGTTCCTCTGGTGTTATGATCATTTTATGATAATAAGTTTAAAGTTTAGAAAATAACATTCCTACCATCTTCAATATTGTAACAGGATCAACAGTAGAAATCTTAAGGTTAGAACAATTAGATTCACTGCATTTTATTTTGAAGTTCCAGTGAGTAGATATAAATTGATATCTGTGCCTCAGAGAGCTTCATGAATGTTGGTGAATTATTGGCATCACACCACGGCTCTTTTACTCACTCAGATATTTTCAGTAGAGGAAGGAAGGAAGGGAGGTTGATAAGAAAGAGACTTCCTGGGTTCACATAAATTCCTCAGTTCCCTACAAGGTTTAATTTGAAACAGAGGGAAATGTGTCATATTTCTAACTGTTTCTTGTCCTTAAATTTAGGGCAATCCTTTCATCTTGACATGAAATTGCATAATTCTCCTATCTCTACCCTAAGAATGCCATCTTGAGGAAACATTCTGTGGGTATACAGTGAGGCTTCCAGGGCTGTTCCAGGTATCACAATACAAACAGGCAAAACACATCCAAAGACTACTCGATGGGTCTTTGCTGTTATAAAATTTTAGATAAATAGGATGAGAAACAGGACTGTGAATATTGTCAGGGAAACACATGAGAAAGTGTTTTCTCTTTCAATATTCAGCATCAGTTGATGGGCAAAGTAGTTATAAATAGTATCAGATTCTAATTAATCGTTGGAGGAGAGTACGCTAATGTTGTTTGTTCCCCATTATATCTTGGAGCAGTTGTTTATTTCTCAAACACAATTAACTAACGACAATTAAAGCAGCTCTAGTATTTAAAGGAAGGATACTCTTGTGAGAGAATTGATGTAGGAACTGCAGACCCACTGAGCTGTCACAGAAGTTATTACTTAGAGCTGTCATGGTCTGTTATTGTTTTATTGCTGCACAAAAGCTGTTATTAGTCGCTCAAAATGTGCACTGACTGAAAAAATACTGAGTTGTTTTGTTAAACAACTTGAGTATTTTATTATAAGGAAATTTATTTTGTTTGACCACAATAGGGCTTTTTCTCTAAATACACTTAAGATGTAGATTTAATCCCCAACAAGGAATACAGAGAATTTGTAGTATAGCATCACTGATGTTTATATTGTAACTTAAACTTTAGTCAGGAATATATTATTTAACATACATTAAAAAAAAACTCTAAGGTTAAAAAAATGCAATCTATGTTATCTTCGATTATTTCTTTAATACAAACATACCTCCAACACATATGTGATCTGTGCTCCCATCAATAAATTATATTTTAATATATGGATATTGAGAGCTGAAATAAGACTTCTCTTATTAAGCACAGGGAATAAAATTTGACTTAAAATTAGAAAAAAAATCTCATCCTTGAATTATTTAGAATTAAAAACATAGCTCTTTGTTGATTTCTATGAGCTGCCAGATTATTATGGTTTTTTTTTAAATCTCTGACCTTTATTGACTGACTCTGCACCTTCTTTGATTCTCAAAACTCCACAGAAGTCCAACCGTGGAGTCACCAAATCCTAATATTTTTATTTGGCAACATCTCTCCACCTGTTTTGATCTTCACAGAGAATGCTCCAAGGAAGGCTCTTGTGCCCTCACAGTTGTCCAGCACGTACTGGGTGAGGGGTGTACCAGTGCAGTGGCCTTCCTGCCCTGGGCTCACTTTGCTCTCACCCCGAAACACATGCTGGGACCCTACTCCTGGTCTCTATTGCCGGAAAGATGGACAGTGCTAGTAAACATGATCCTAACAGTCAAGAGACTTCGTGGTCTGACTCCAAACTATATTCTGACTTTCAGTCTCCCTTTTGTTCCCTATGGAAGTTTTCTTGTTTAGTAGAACGGATCTAGGGGTGACCCCATGATCTGACCTCGTGAGAGAATATATTTGTGATTTCTCTCTCCTTGGCCTTCTCTCTGCCCATCTAAATGCTGTCTGTAGTCTGAAACCCAATTCACATGACATTTATTTCAGGAAAGCTTCCATGTGCACCCCAAATTAAACATGTAAACATGTTCTTTTTTTTTCTGAACTCCTTTAGCACAGCCACTGAGGTAACCTTGAGGCATATGCTCCTTTGCACTCACACCTGCTCTGAACTTGCCTGTCACTGGGGCTTGCATATCTCTGTATTCTTGGAAGCCAACCAGAACATATATCCTCTGAGGCCAAGAAGTGTGCCCTGAATGTGTCTTCTCCTGTGATGATGGATGTGTTGACTTTCAAATAGTCAATAAATTTTTGTGGGGCAGTTTTGACTTAGTGTTTCTGATTCAGGGCCACTCATCATTGCCTCTGTGCACATACCTCAATGTGACTTAATGTGACTCTCTCCTACATGAGCGTAGTTAATTGTCCCATGGGGTAACTGATAGCGCATGTTCTCTAAATGTAAAGTGGTATTTACTTGTCCCAAATCAGAAAATAATTGAAGTTGACATCAATTTCCAGCTGTGATAACATTATAATACTGAAGGTTGAAAAGAAATCCCATTAGAAATTCAGGGAGCAAATAAAAGTAAACCTATAAAGGAAAATGGTACCATGCAAATGTTGAATATCAGGTTATATTATTTCATGATTATTGTCGAAATACAAGGCCTGGGAAAACAGCTTTGGCAGGTATCGTAGCTTTCTCGCTCGCTCGCTCTCTTTCACAAGATTACTCCCAATTTTCTGCAATGATGATAATGGAGAGGTTAGAGATGAATGCAATGGGGCCATTAAAATCAGGAAATCATGAATACGTATTGTTCAACTATCACAGTTTTTTCCAGTTTTCTTGAACTGTAATGATATGTTTGAATGCATTAAACATTTTTAAATAAATTTTATTGTATACAGGTAAGGATGTACAGCAGTAAGAAACCTGCGTAATAACTATATCTGGTGATGTTTGGACTTAGGAATGTTTGAGGGCTGGGAAAGGGTTGCAGTTGCATTATGACCATATCAGACTAAGAGATCTGGCATTGCCTAAATTCTGTCTTCCTGTCCCCATTGTCGCTACAGGGTACTGAAGGAGCCATTCACAGATCAATGGGCAGATAAAAATGAAAGTATTATTTTATTTTTAGCTTGGCTGGTGACTAATACCCCAATGAAGACTCTGATATACATAGGATTAAGCTTGTGTAAAAGCTTCTAGACTCCAGCTTCACAGGAACCCTGGATGGGAGTCTCGACCTCTTACTGCATTTGGCCAGCCACATGGTCAGGACTGAAAAGAAAGACCAGCATGTTTGGCTGGCACAGGTGAGGGAGGACCCCAGAACCAGGTACTTGGCAGCCCAATGGAGGGTGCAGTGGAGAGCCCACCCCCAGCACAGAGGTGTTGGCACCCAGGGGAGGAGGCGCAGGCCTGGGGCACAGCAGCCCCCTCAATGCTCAGAAACCCGGTTAAACAGGTTGTCGTACTTTAGTGAGGACACCAAAGGCGGGCACTGGAGATGTTTAGTCCTCTTAAATAAACATATAACATTACCATAATTATGTGATTTGTCACTGTTCTACATACAGATTTTAGGAGGATGAAATAAAATTTCTCTCAATACATCTTCCATAGTTCTTTTGTCAACATATGCTTTAAATTAGCAACTCATAGGCAAACTCTGTGACGACTTGGTAAATTTGAGGGTTTTTTTGTTGTCGTTGTTACTCTTGCTATTTTGGTTATTTGCAGTCAGTTAGAAAGGAGAAGGACAATTAAATTGGAGGTTTCAGGGTGAGATTGGGGCCAAGTCATGGATATAAATAATTCTCTGCTTCCCTAAGTGATTTTAGTATGCAGCCTTGGTTGAGAACAGCTACGTGTGTATGTGTATTCATAAAACTCATATTTGTTAACCAAAAATAAAAATCCACTGGTAATGAGAAATCCTAGAGATAAAATAATAAAGCATGAAAGGCATATAATAAGAATTAATGTTTGCAACCCCGTAAGCAATTTTTCTTATGTATTTATTTGAATTCTGTTGGCCCACCTCCTCATACTATGGTGGTGTGTTCTGTAGCCAAAACTGATGGTTCATTTCCATATTGTGGCCATTTTGAAAGTAGCAAAACCATATTCATATGGGCAGAGAAGTATTTTGGACATTCATAAATATATGTACAGGGAAAAATTATTTCAATAGCTCCCACTTCTTAGGACATTTCTCTTGTAAAAATACAGACTTGAGGAAAGGCACCCGGATACTCAGAAAGGGAACTGAAGAACAAGAAGATAGCTGAATAGTTTGCAACATGACTCCATTTTTAGCAGACAAAGACATGTTGTGGATTTGATCATGGAAATCTGAAAGTGACAAGATTTTATAAAATATTACATTTTGTCTTTATTACTTATGGCAAAATAAATATAAATAAAAATACTAAAACAGAAATGTTCTGAGTGTCTTTTTAGGCAAGACACTTGATTTAGAAATCATAAATAAAATAAGTGAAAAATTTGACTTCCTAATGTTTAAAATCCAAAAGGCAAATAGCAAATTGAGTAAAAGAATTTACAATAGGTATGAACGACAAAGAGCTGGTTTCCTTAATTTATAAGATGTACTTTTAGAACTATAAGAAAAAAAATTATTTAATTGAAAGGCAGGTCAAAAACGTACAAAGAGTTCAAATAAGAGAAATTCATGGCAATAAGGGGATTAAAAGTTAGTTAAAACAATGCAATAAAAAGTTCACCATTTTGAATCGCAAAACTTTAAAATTTGATAACTCAATGTTTTGGAGGATATGGAACAAATGCTATTATATTCTGTTGGTAGGATATTAAATTGCTGCAATTTTTTGTGTAGAAATTTTGATATTTTTCTCAAATTAAAAACATACAAACTTTTTCATTCAGCAAGTCTATGCTAAAAATTTATTCCACAAATATACCTTCAAATATGACAAAATACATGTAAGGGAACATTTATTGGTCCATTTTGATAATATTTCAAATAATTGAAGAATGTCTACATATCTATCACTAGAGACTCATGAAGTCAATTAGAGTATCATGCTATAATTGTATTACTAGTATGTAATACAATGTACCATTGAAAATAGTGAGTGGGATCTTTAGCTGCTGTTATGAAAAATCCTCCAGATGTATTTTATATTTAAAAATAAGCACAGTATCAGAGTGCACGATTTCTCTCAAGGTTTTATTCTCTTTTAATAAATGGTGTATGATAACTCATTAAAAAAATCATCAATGGAATTCTAATGATGGTGGGAGCTCAGGAATCCCTGACCTCTACGCGATTTTAACACATTGCAGTGGTTTCAGCAGTGGCTACAGGAAGCTCAGAGAAGGATATCTGACCCACCTGAAGGCTCACAGAGGGCTTCCTGCCAGCCAACATCATTTAAAGCAAGGTAAAATATTGCCTAAATCTGGAAAAAGTAGGTCATTTTAATATCCCTGGCAGGTCAGGAGAGAAGGAGAATTTTCTTTTTTTCCCTATAAGAATGTGTTTTCTGTCTTTGCAGTTCTTATAGTAAATTATATGTACGTCTGTGTCTATCTTTATGTCTGTCCACCTCTTATATATCCCTATACTTCTATCAGAATTTCTGCACTGGGGGTAATTGTATGTCTTAGGGGACATTTGACAAGGTCTGGAGACATTTTTGTTTGTCACAACGGGGTGACAGGATGCTGCTAGAATCTGGTGGGTACAATTGGAGATGCTGATAAATGTACTACAATACACAGGACATCCCCATGTGACAGAGAAGTGTCTGCCATACAGTGTCAAAAATGCCACGGGTGCAAACATCTGATTCATAGCAATGTCTGTAATTGTCTGTCTATACTTCTGTCGCATCTGTCGGCATTGTTTCTCTGCACTCAAGGCCCCAAACTGAAAAAGGTGAACTAGAACTAGCTGGCAGGAGAGACCGTCATCACTGTGTGGCACAAAGGTAGCCAGGCAGAGGCTGGGAGGATGCTGGACTAGCTGAAGTGACCAGAAACGAGAGGTGGAATCTGGGATTGTGTCAGCAAGGAAATGGGCTTTCCACAGTATTAAGCATAATCAGATTCCACGGAGAAATCATTTTTGTAATCATTTTATATTGTCTCTCAAAAGGAAATGAAATTATTTTATGTTTTAGTCCTTGGATTCTGGGAAAAGGAACATAGAGTGTCAAAAAATCAGTAAGATAGTAATTGACTTTTCTTCTTCTTCATGGTAGCAAATCTGCAAAATTAGTTTGTTAAAATGGCTTACTGGGAAGTGATCCATATTAATAAGCAATAAAGAGCTAAAATAATAAGATTTCCTAGAATTTCTAGGATTTTAGATGAGCTTTATGTGGACGGCCAGACTTGTAGTTGAATGATTGATCTTTACGTTTAAGGTTTACTTTTTCTTCATCGCCTCCCCCTCCACATTTTCAAGTGTTTCGACGACAAAGCCTACTGCTGATTTATCTTTTGTCCCCTATAGTAGCTAAGCACTTAGGATATGAGTGAATTTTGGTTGAATAAATGCATTTGTTGTTTACAAAGTAGGTTTAAAAGAAATGGATGCTATGGACAAAAATATGTTGGCTATCCACTTTTAATTCACAAAATTAAAAAACGAATATGATGTTACTTAGAATATGAAACACTTCTTTGTTTCACCATAATAAACACACTCACCCATCCTTTTGCATAGAAATATGATGCACTTTGTTTGTATTTGAATGTAATAGAAATAATCAAACAGGGAAATACTTAACTCAAATTTCTTCTCCTATCATTTCTTGCTTACCTCCAGGAACCTGAAGTATTAAAGGGAGCAAAATTCAGAAATCTGCTCAGGGATTCAGGGTGTGAGATCTAAGTGAATAAGGCCTTCAAATCTTCCTTTTTGGGGCATGTTTCCCCTACAGGGTGGGTCAGGGCAGCAGGTCTCTGCCTCTCTGGAGTGAAGCCTGCTGCAGAGAGCCTTCTCAGCGCTGGGCGGCTGCCCTCCTCTCCCTAACCTCACCCCCTGGTCACTGACCCTAATTGGATTTCCCTGGCTCCATGCCTTGAGTCTAGCTCTTGTTGACCTCTGTCTCACAACCGCTTTAAGATCAGACAACTTTCTCTCTAAAATTTATTTTCAGCTCAACTTCCCAAGCTCAAAGATTGTATTGATCTCACACTAAATCCTCAAACAGAAGGCTTAGGTTTACCACTATTGTTGGGTGATTACTTACCTCCATATACTTTATAACCAATACCTGTTACTTTTTCCTTTAGAAATCCCTAGTATTAAAAAAACCAAAACCAACCAACCAAACAAACAAAAAACCAACACTTCAAGGAAACAGTTCCTCAATGAACAGGGAGTATGTTCCATTACAGAGGGAGAATCAGAGAGTATGCAGAACTATTACATGTGAATATTTCACACAGCCTGTAACCTTTCAGCCAAAAAGGGAAAATTAAGCTTAAAGGAAACTTTGACCTCCTGAAAACTTCTGAAAATGTCTTTCTATGAGAGATGGTTTCTCAATTTCTCACAATCTATACATGGGTCCTCGAGGATATTTTTCTCTGATGGTAATATCAATTCTTACACAAGTCCATGATAATCCCATCAAAATTGTACCAAGCCTGTCTTGAATATGATATAGATCCTGTAATCACTATGTTTTGTTACTTAGGTTTAATGGCTTTCACACTTTTTGTGCTTATGCAACAGAAAATACTTTTCAGATATTTCTAAAACCAAATGTTTGATACATGTAGTGGTTTTCTGTTTGTTTACCTGGTAGAGTCTGACAGATCCTCCTTTTGACTCATGATGGTTCAGGTGGAGAGGAAGTGGTACATATTTAATTTACAATGGTAGAGTAGTTGAGAGTATGTTACTATCCCTGTGCTTGTAAATATATGTTCATTAAAATGAAAGACACTCTCAAAGAGTCGAGTGCTTTCAAATGCAATGTATGTTGCTTACATAGGGATGTTCAAAGCATCATTTAAGCTTTACATTGAAACTTTACCCTCTAAATGCAACTTTTTAAGACCTAGTATAATAAATTTATTTTATGATTGAGGAGAAAATATTGCTTATGTCTTTTTAAACAGATGAGCCCTGATGGGTAAGTTCTCTACAGACTGTGTGTAGTGGCCCTTTTATATAACAGACATTTGAGTGTGTATCCATGAAAGATGCCAGACCAAAGGCACAGTTTGAGAAAAACTGTCAGCTCAAAAGGGAAATAGTTGAAAAGATTGAGAGAAGTCCAGGAAATAGCTGCAGTAGAGGAAGATTGACTGGCATTCCAAGGACCTGACTTAAGCAGTGGAAGACGAGGACGTGCTTGGTCGGAGCAGCTGTCTGTAGGCTCCGTATCTCCTTCCCGTGTATGATTTTCTTCCTCCTGGCATGTCCCTATCATGGCTGTCTTCCCGTCTTCCCACCTGTGGCTTCCTATTTTGGCCCATCCATCTTAGAACACTTTCTCTTTTAGAATGCCCCTGCCACTATTCCTGTTTTCTCATGAGCTCCATAGCATACAAACAAGCTAGCTGAATAAACTGATGATAACTAACTCATCCCTTCCAAGAGTTCTTAACTTACGAACATTGCTGTTACCTAGCAGTGTCACATTCCAGTTTTAAAAAGAGCGCCCAGTGCCCTCACTTCCTTCACCAGCCTCCCACCCCCAAGGAAGTGAATGTAACGTGAAAGGCTAAGATGGGTGCGATATGAACTTAGGGGTCTTTGTTGGTGAGCATCATGAACTTGAATGCCCACTCTGACAGCAGAGAGACAGACCAGGTGTAAGGCAGTAGTGGAAGAAATTGTGGTGAGCTGGAGAACAATTATGCCCCATGTAAATGCAGCAGCTGCTGCTCAGCTGAATCCCGAGGTTGCCAAGCACAGATGCGGGCCTCATCCGAGGTTCCAGATCTTCCATTGTCCAGCAGCCGAGAATCTTCATTACGTGAAATCCTCTCATTTTGAAAATCCAGCACAGGCCAAAGGAAATACATCTGGGTAGTAGCAGCTTGCCACCTCTGCTCCAGAAGGTTAATTAACAATTGCAGCGTTGTCAACTCCGTATGTCGGTAATTCCAGAGCGATCAGAAAAGGCATCCAAAAATCTTCTGGCCCAAAACGAGGTGGCATCTTTCTAGGTTTCCGTTACCATGTTTTAGAAATTGAGAGATTTGACAAGATCTCAAAGGGTTTTTCTACGATAGACTAGGCAACCTTTTCCCCATTATACCTTGGGCTGCAATGATATGGTTTGACATACCAATAGTGTACTTACATGTTGTTAATGTCTTTCCACGAATACAGGTTATCTAATTATTAACATAGTAGTTGATTTGCCAAGTTTCTCTGCAAATCTCATATTTTGGTTTCCTAAATTAGAACTCTGTTATTTAAATAGCCCAGCTTACATAGGATACATTCTAGATATCTTTACACAAGAGCAGGACATAGTCATTTTGAAAACTGGATTGACAAATAAACCTTTTAATTGTAATTCTTCACATTTTTAAGGTATAATTAATAAACAATATAGTGCCTATATTGCAAAAGTTTTGAGTTTTGACATACAACCATGAAACTACATCAGAACCAAAGTAACAAATACTTTTTATCACCCACCAGAGTTTCCTTGTGCTCCTCTGTAATCCACCCTTCTTTCTACCCTTTGTTGCTGGGCAACCACTGATCTCTCTTACATCACTATGAATGAGTTTGCATTTTCTAGAATTTTATATAAATCAAATTAGATGATATATATTCTTTTTTCCCTAATTTCTTTAATTCAGAATAATGCTTTTGAGATTCATCCACGTTTCTTTATGTGACAATGGTGCATCCATTTTATGGATATGCCACTTTCAATTTATCACTCATTGATGGACATGTGGTTTGTTTTTTCCCAAGATTTTAGCTATTAAAAATAATGCCTCTTCGGTTATTTGTATAAAAGTCTTTGTGTGGTCAAGTGTTGTGATTTCTCTTGGGTAAATATTTACGAGTAGAATGGGTATGTCATATGTTTTATGTTGAACATTTAAAGAAGTGGCCAGAATGTTTTCCAGTGGGGTTATACATTTCACATTTCCTCCTGTAGTGATGAATTCCAGTTGTTCCATATCTTTGCCTATATTCAGTGTTCCTCGCCTTTTTAATTTTAGTCAGTGTAATGAGTGTATAGAGGAGTGCCACCTTATTGTAATTTTAATTTTCATTTCCCTGATGACTACTAATGTTGATATTTTTTCATGTGCTTGTTGGTCATTCAGATATCTTCCTTTGTGAAGTATCCATTAAAATCTTTTGCCCATCTTTACTGGGATGTCAGTCTTCTCTTTGGGTTGTAGAGTGTTCTATTCAAGATAAGATTCTTTGAAATAGGTGCCACAGGTAATTTCTCCCAAATTTATTCTCTTAATTGTATATTTTTAACAATAAATGTTTTACTCTTGAGAAAGTCTAATTCATTATCATTTTTTCATTTATGTTTCATAATTGCAAAGAAAACTTTGCATTTAATTGACGTTTCTATGCTAACCTTGTATCCTATGACCTTCCTAAATTCAATTGTTACTTCCAGTAGTTGTTTTGAAGATTCCCTGAGAATTTTTTTATATAAATAATCATATCTGCAGAGAGGGATAGTTTAACTTTCCCTTTCTTGCCTTCAATTTTTTGTGGGTGCTGTGTGGAAATGGCTAGCATCTTCACAGGGATCATGGAAGTGGGAAGTGGTGAAAGTAAACATCCCTGCCTCCCTTCTGAGCCCGGTGTGGGGGCAGAAACAATGAAGCCGTTCACCATCTTCTATGACCCTACTTGAGATGTTTATCAGGAATCATTCTTACCTCCAAATCTACAGAGTTCAATCAAATAAGATTCATAGGGTTTAACTTTGGATACATTTTTACATGTTAATTTTAAGCAAACAAACAAATGCCTTCTCCTTTCCAGACTTTCAGGAAGCACCCTCTCCCCTAGCCTGTAGCGGAAGCATTGTTCTCAAGTGCATCACACCTCAAAGTTGGTATTTTCCAACCTCCCGAAAACAGACTTAAGTAAATATATTAACTCATAAGGGACAGCACATTGTTGCAGACTTAACTTAATGAATGCCTGAAGGATAATATCTGTAATTCTGCAGAGACTTTAAGGCGTTGTTTAATAAGTGATAATTAAAAATGTATTGTGGGGCTTGCTAGAGATGATGACTACTTATAGTATAATCTTACCACCATGCTCCTTACCTTGACGATAGAGAAGAGTAGTCTTTAATAACAGTGCCAGTGTATATTATGGAAATTCCACAATTGAATACTCTGAATAATCTTTTTTTTTTCCTTTTACTGTCTCTCTCATCCCCCACGTTCAATCCATTGGCAAATCACATCAGCTCTGCCTTCAAAGCAGATCCAGAAAACGCCCTCTTCTCATGACCACTGCCACTACACCACATCCAGCCACCCACAGTGGCTCACCTGGGTCACAGCAGTGGCCCTGATGCATCTCCTCACTGAGCCTCATAGCTCCTCAGCCAGTGGTGCGCACAGAAGGTCGTGGAACTCTTGGCTCAGAACACTTCCATGGCTTTCCATCTCCTTGTCGCAGAAGCCAAACTCCTTATGTGGCCCTATAATGTCCCCCGTGGGCTGTTCTGTCATGCCACTCTCTCCTTGTCTTCATGCCACTATGCTGGCCTCCTTGCTGTTCCTTTTGAATACACCAAGCACAGTCTCCTCTTGGGGCATTCACCTGGAACACCCTTCTCCTGCCCTCACATTCGCTGTTTGCTTCCTGTCACCATCACCTTATGGGTGACGTCTTCTCCGAGCACTCTGTACAACAGCGTCATCAATCACTAACCCCTTAACACTCTGCTGTGTTCCCACAGATATGTTTTCTTTCATAATCTATACTTATCACTGGCAGAATTGTTTCAAAATTGCTTATTTGTTCATTATCTACCTTTCCCACTCCTGCTGACACTAGAATTCAAGCTTCTTGAATGCAAGGACCCTGACTTTAATATTCACTGCTCTCCCAGGGCTTAAAAAATGCTTGAAACACAATAAGCACTCTATAAGTATTACTCGACTGAATGAATAAATGCAAGGATGAATGAAAATAATATAGGTGAGTAATTGTTCTATTTTAAGACTTTACCATTCAGTTTCTTTAACTATGGTGTTACATGACAAAAACTTGACTTGAATCTTAGCAAGTTTCAAAAAAAAAATGGTGCGTTATATTTAAGAAGATGTACTTATCTGCAGTGAAATGAAGCAATGCTAATATAATGGGGAGATAGTTCATGGTTGGAGATATTTTTGTGAGTTTTATTTTAATGAAAGTGTCATATTTCTGGATTTATAAAATTATTTTTACTTTGGGGGAGATGGTACTGTTTTATTTATGACAATTTCAAATTTTACTAGACCTCCAGTTTGTAAAATTGGAAGATAGATCAATAATGTTTTCATGGACGGAAGTCGTCCAGGTGACCAAAACACATGGTGGTTTATTGGAATCCTCCAATATTTGCCTCCTCTCTGCTAATTTCAAGTGTCTCTCCAGCAACGCCTGGTCCTTGGGAGAACAGTACTGTTTTTCAGCAGCTGACAGCCCTGCTACCCTTGGCCACCTTCCTCTGGCCTTGTGTTCAGCCACACACAGAACTGAGGGAGGCGAGGGGCTTGGCATGGGATGATGTTGTAATCACAGCGAGAAGAACAGCCACAAACACCACTGTGAGCAGAGAGGGCCAGGAGCAAGCAGGGAGCGGCTCCTCTGGCACGGAAATCAGGCCGTCTTTTTCTCTCCCTCTTCCCTTGACTGTTTCCTTCCCAGTCCAGGAAGAAATCATTCTCTAAACAGATTGTGTCTCGAAGACACAGTCCCTTGTCTGAGCTTCACTTTTATTTCGAACTGAAGCGTATTTTCTCCTTCCAACTCATAGACAGGCAAGGCATGCCGAGCTGGGTGCGGTGCCAAGCGATAGCTGTGTGTCCTGCAGTTCGGAAACTCAGGATTAGTGTGAATTAATACTGCACGTCATCTTAGCACGATCGATTGTGAATGTGAGATGGGGCCTCCCACGGCCGCTTCCTTCTAGGCTTCCAAAATAGGAACAGGCTCCGACCACGCCTGTCTGTGCAGTGTCTGGACTCCATATTTCACAAGGCCTGGGTTTGTCCCTGAGCGCTGCCATCATCTCTCTCAGACACGTTCTCATCGTGAGCACCTTTCCATCTCTCAGCGTTGATCTCGGGAGTATTCCAAATGCCTGTGCTCCAACCTCATTTGGTTTGTGCATAAATAATGGTTTGTGCATAAATATTACCATTAAACACATGAATCATTATCAGTTCCAAATAGACATAATTTGGAAGGACAATAAAGAGATTCGTTGATTTTTGATTACCTTGCATTCTGAGACATGTAACTTTTGTTTCATTTTTAAACAGCGTTTAGCCTAGGTTTTTTGTTGACAAATCGAAGATTTAGGAAAAAGATAGAGATTTTTCACTTATTTATAGTTATCATAATCAAGTCAGAAGCTACTAACCACAAGCAGAAACGAACCAGGGCAAACACGAACTCCATTATTCTTCCGTCCTAGCGGTTCTGGTTGTTTACCCTTGACAGAGAGGATTGTATACATATAAGAACATTTAATGCAGATTCCTGTTTTGTTTCATAAGACCTCAATATCTTGTACCCATTGGACTTTTTTATTAAATTTCAGAATATTATGGGAGTACAAAACACTTTGGTTACTTAAATTGCCTTTGCACCACCCAAGCCAGAGCTATAAGCATGCCCATCCCCCAGACATCACACACCACACCCATTAGGTTTGAATTTACCCATCCCCTCCTCCCCTGCCCCGCCTGCCCAGCAGCTGATGAATATTACTTCCGTATGTGCACATAAGTGTTGATTGGTTAGTACCAATTCGATGCTGAATACATGTGCTTGTTTTTCCATTCTTGTGATACTTCATTTAGTAGAATGGGCTCCAGATCCATCCAGGATAATACAAGAAGTGCTAGTTCACCATTGTTTTTTATGGCTGAGTAGTACTCCATTGTATACACATACCACATTTTATTAATCCACTCATGTATTTGTGAATTGTGCTGCTATAAACATTCGAGTGCAGATGCCTTTATTATAGAATGACTTTTTTGCCTTTGGGTAGATGCCTAGTAGTGGGATTGCTGGATCAAATGGTAGTTCTACTTTGAGTTCTATTTTGAGTTTATTACTTTCCACAGAGGTTGTATTAGTTTGCAGTCCCACCAGCAGTGTGTAAGAGTGTTCCTATCTCTCAGCATCCATGCCAGCATTTGTTTTGGGACTTTTTGATAAAAGCCATTCTCACTGGAGTTAAGTGATATCTCATTGTAGTTTTGATTTACATTTCCCTGATGATTGGAGATGTTGAGCAATTTTTTTCATGTTTGTTGGCCATTATTCTGTCGTCTTTTGAAAAGTTTCTGTTCATGTCCTTTGCCCACTATTTAATTTCTGTATTATTTATGGCAAAGGTATTAGTCAAATAAAGTTAGAAGGCTTAGGAGCAGAGTATTCATGCCTACCTTTCTGATTATATGAAGACCTTGGGATTGAATTACTAATAAAGAACTAAATTTGGAATATAGATATAAGTGGAAAGAAAAGAATAAAAGTCATTTATCTCTCTGTGACCCAAAGGTAACAACTGTTGGTAAAATGACGTATCTTTCAAGTTTCTGTATGAAATAATTTATGTAATGAATAGATTAGAACATATGCCAATTTGTAATTTAGAAACGTATATAAATCTACATTAGTTAGTACTCATTTAGGAAATATACTCACATCCAAAATTCCCAAAGTAGTACTTGTAAATTAAAAAATCATTCTTTCACAAGATAATTAAAATGTGTGTTTTTCTCTCAAACATTGGAAATTATTGTGTTTCATTCTAACTTCACTGGTAACCAAAATCACCCTAAATCTTCTAACAAGATCTCCTGATTAGCATACTAGCCAACATTTAGAGAAGAAAGAAAATCACAATTTTTGATACGACAGACAACCTACATCATTTTGAGGTAATTTTGGCTGAGTTGATTATATTCATTTTACTTTCATATTTTGGTACTAAATATTTTGCAAAGCTAACTAAAAGAGATTATGAGATCACTTAAGAGTTTTTCTGTTTTCTTTATTTTTACCCACTGAGTTTCTTTTGTAAAAGGATTAATACTTACCTTTATTATTTATGCAATGTATCCAAGGATCCAACTTGTTAACTTATGTATATTTTGAATGGAATTTTAACATTCAAAATTGTGGCGGTTCACCACATTATTAAGTGGGTTTAATGCATAAGGTTTCTATGAGTTTTTTTTTTTTTAATGTTGCTAATTTGGAATCTTTTTTATAAAAATGGAATTGGATCTAAAAATCATTGATTCAAATGCACAAAAATTTTAAAGAAGCATAAAAATTTGTGGTAAGCATGGTTCAACAGAGGAGAATTTTGTTTTTTTTGCTTTAGGGTTTAAGACAGTATTTATAAGCAAGTGCCTAGAATTGATATTTCCTTAAATTCATCAGTGTAAAACTGTCTCCATAAAACTTTGAGCACAAACCAGTCTCGTTATACACTAATTTTCATTCTCTTATTAGTCATTTATAGTTAGAATTATATTTTTAGTTCATTCTTCCGAATTTCAAATGGAGAATCCATACTATTTAATTATTAAAAAATAATTTAGTCTTAAGTAAATTACAAATAATTTTATAATGATAGTGTCACATACTTTAACATCAATTTTTATAATTCTCATAATAGATTAAAAATGAACCTTCTTTCTATTGCTTATTAATATAGTATAAAGTTAACTTGCCTTTCTATAAAAATGGTAGTTATAAGGCATCATTTAGAAAATTTTTATTATAGATCTTTCTGTAATAGTTCTCTCTTGATTCTGTTGGCTTTCTGGTAGTTGTACAACAATGAGGGTCTTAAGACAAATCATTTCAAATCAAAAAGTATTTGCCACTTGTAGCTTAAAAAGAAAGTAAGGCTTTTCAACTTCTTTGAATCTCATACAAGTTCCTTTACTTGTGAATGTCTTGAAGATTTGTACATCCTGTCTCAATAACTGTAACAAATACATCCTTAATATTTACAATTTTATTATATGCATGCCCAAGACATGCTAGACATGTCTGGTCATATTAAATAATGTCTCAACTATGCTCCTTAAAAATATTTCAGCACCATATTTCTGTGTCCTTTTCTGAGACCTACAAATTAATAGTTCCTCCCGGCAGTAGAAGCCTCTTTTTCAAAGTAATATCTATTATTACATACTAATATCTAATATTATTTCTAATATCTATTATTTGGTTTGGAATTGGACCACTTAAGTGTCTTACTTGTGCCAAGTCCCTTTCTTCTTCCTCCCTTCTAAGAGTCCTCACCCTATAAAACAATCCCCAACAGTTTTCACTGACGCAGGTGGATATGAAACACAATGCATCCAGACGGAAAAGGAGGGGATTAATTTTTCACATTAAGCCAGTTCACCTTAGGGAACTGGGGGAACATAACGATTTTCCTGAGGCTCTTATCTCAATAAATGCAATTGGCAACTTTGCTAATACATCCTTTATCTATACTCAAGCTTCTTTGGGAATGCCTGCTAGCAAATGTCACTTGGAAAGTAAAGATAAAAACTTCCCGAGAATTCAATTGCTTGCTCTGAAGAGGCTTTGCCCTGACACCTGTGTCTAAGTGTTCACAATGGATAGTGCAGAGGGTTCCAGACCGTGCTCTGCTCCACGGAGCTTCTCCCTGACCTAACACATGCCAGTGTCCCCAGGAACTTGCCTGTTCTTGAGTCAAAGGAAAAGAGAAGGTGAATTTGCAGAAACTCAGTGTTTCTTATAGTTCCTACTTAGCCATGGATAAATGAAGTTTACTCACTTTCCTTTTGGCAAAATTTAATGGGGCAAATATTTTTTTTCTCCAGCTGCCAGGGAGGTGTACTGCAAGTCATAATGACATGAGCAGAGAGCCTCTTACAGGCAAGGGTATGGAGAAATAATTGCAAAAAATTGTTCAATATCCCACACTTTGTAATCCATAAATGTTGAGTAGGAAAGTATTGAACTGTTAATTTTAAAGTATCCAATTCTTAATGCTCCTTCATATCGGTTGTATGAGCGTAGAAGGTCATTTAAAACCCTCCCCCTCTTTTCCTCTTCTGTAATATCACACCTGTCCTACCAACTTAACAAGGTTCAGGGCCAAATGAGATAATGCATGTGAAAGTGCATCTGAGACTGTGAAGAACTATCCAAATGCAAATTATAAAAATATCAGAGATAATGGACACGTCCCAGATGCCCTGCTTTAAGGTCAGTATATAAAATGAGGGTCAAAAACTAGGGTTGCAGCCATCTCCTTCCACCTCTGGAGCAATTTAAATAACAAAGGGCAGTCCATTCTTAGGAAAGAGACAGGGCACAGACTCTTCTCTGAAACCAGATACAAACTTCCCAGGGGACCCTGAAACCTTCCTTTCCCTCCTACTCTTCTCCCAGTCTTGTTTTTCATGCTTTTTATCTAATTAAGGGGAACATTTCCTTGGGCCGCATTTATACATTATGTATTTTTTTCTTTTCAGTAAGATAACGTCCTCAAAAATCAATATAAATTGTGATGATAAGGAATCTTTTTGCTTAAAAGCGAGATAGAGTATCATCAGACTGGTTAAGATTGAGAGACTTTTTTTCCTAAAGTTTGAGGCTACTAACAATTTATCCTCATGCATTAATTTGTGTAAAGGGCAAATACAGATAGGACTATATACCCTCTGCCTTTCTGTAAGTAGAACATAATGCCAGTTGCCCATTTTTGTGAAATCTTTTTGTCAGTTGCTCATTTTAAATGTCTACAGTAATCTTTCTTATTCAATTTGGCCAATATGTGGCTTGATGTTAAAGTCATACAAGAAAATTGTTTTCTTTAGGATTGAAAGCAAGTCATGAAATAGTTACAATCTTCTGTGTTTAGTTCTAAGCCACATACTAAAATAGATACAATATATATTTGGCATATTATACCTGTTAATATAATTTAGGAAAAGGCATTGATGAAAAGTTATTTCTGAAACAAGGCATACATCCATCTATAGCTACGGAAGTGGTGTCTGACACATGCACCCGCAGTGCAGCTCCATGACCCCAGCTAACCAAGAAGTGCTGAGGAAACCATGCCCAGGAATATAATATAAAAGGGAAGGGCAGACTGTTGGTGGACACGTAGTGATCTCTGCTGCAAGGAACAGCACCCTAATTCTCATTTCTAGTTATCACATGTGAAGATTTCCATCTACAAGAGATAGTGTATATGGATGTAAGATCCATATATGCCTGGGTTTGTATACCTAAATCCAGATACACCTATATCTGCACTTATGAACTGTTTCTTTGAGCAGTTTATGGAAACTTCTTTGAATGCAACTTTGCTTTTCTCTAAAATGAAGATAATTTACGTGTGTAGGGAGGTTATTGTAGTAAATACTGTATGAAAAGCACTTAGCTCATCACATCGACTCTCTGAATAGTGACAGCTATTGTTGTTGTTTGGAAATGGAGAGGACTGGTTAGTGCTTGCTTTGCCTGGGCCCTGCTGATGGTTAAATACTGTGCCTGTCATTCCTGCAAGTAACCAAACACGCAAAATAATCAGTGGAGTGTGGAGAAGTGCAACTAAGTATGATACAGTTTCATACTTACCGACTTGTCAGTGAGATCTGTTGTAATTTTATATATTTATTCCCTTATAGATTTATTCAGTGTAAGAAAAGTCATGGTTTATATTTTTATTCGTTGTATTAAATCTCAACGCATGAATACACATCTTTTTATTTTTATTTATTTATTTTTAATTGTAGGAAAAACTCTTACAGACATTGGCCTAGGGAAAGAATTTATGAAAAAGTGATGCTTTATCCAACTTAGAAGTTCCACTCATGACATCAAAACAAAATTTTAAAAAGAAAAAAAAAAAAAAGATGTTCCGTTCAAATTTAAGCTTCTACTCTTTCTTCTGTTAATGATGTAGAGGATGTTCCAACTTATGAGTATTAAATTTTTGATTCCAAGATAATCAGGCCATTCTTGGTTTAAGTCTTTCTCTCTTTCTTGGGGATTATGTGACCCACCCTAGTATGCAATTGGTCTTCTTGCTTCAAGGAATGTGGTAGAATTATTTAATCTCATTTTGTTCTTTCTGAATCATTATGCTTTTTTGTTGTTCTTGTTGTAGCAAGTTTTAAAATCTCTTTGTAGATATGGTATGTTGGGTTTTTTTAGACCTTAGTCTGAAAGCATGTTCTAATATTTTTAACTTAACCTGAATAGTAGAGTTTGTGTAGTTAGATCAACTTATATGGATGCTATACAAAGAAATGAAGGGTAGAATAAATTTACAAACCATTTTAGAATTTTCTGGCAGGTTTGTGACCTGATTGAAAGACTAACAATTGTTTTAACGTTTGATTTACAAACATCTGAAATTATTGTTTATTTGAAGATCTTCACTCAATCTATGGGGGAAAATGTCATTTTTATTTCTTCCTACAAAAATAAAAACAGCTCTTCCTTATTTTTATAAGCTTGGATAAGAAAATTTGACCTATTGAAAACTCACCCTGTTTCTATGATTAAAAATAATAGTCTGCCTAGTTAGAGCCCAACGTAAGCTGTGTATCACTCCCCCGACAGGCATTCACGCTTATTGTCAACAAGTGTAAATCTTCCAGACAAAATTAGCCACTGGGTTCCTAGTAGAGTTTATTTTTATTGAGGTTATTTAATAAAGAAAGAAATTTATCTAACGTGGATCTTACATAACCTTTAACAACTCTGGAGTTTTCCTTGAATGTTTTTGGCAGACACACTATAGCTGAGCAGTCACACCTGTAGCTGGGGTGGGATATTCCGAGGTCATACATCAGCCGCCATTGCTAACAAAACAACTGACTCAAAGTTCATACTTTGCTGACAGTGGTGATTTCCGGTATCTTTTATCACAGGTTTGCATCCCCACGTGTGGCTAATGACCAAACATTAGCTTCCAAACTCCAACACTATTTTCAGCTGTTTCCAGGGTTAGAAGCTCAGTGTGGTAGTCATAATTCAAGTGGAAAATACAGCTCATTGTTGTGTTGGAGCAGGGTGAGTGCAGCATGCATTAGATAGGAGAGCTCTTAGGCACGTAAATATTAATCCCCACAGCTATGATAATCCCATTTTAAAAAAGCTTTATTTCTCAAACTTGCATTTTTATTGGGGTTGGATTCATAATAGGGGAAAATTTAGGAAGCATTTTTCCGAGCTTATTTCTTTTCTTTATTTTTTGAATCTCATTAAGGACACATTATTGTGAATATAGAGAATTTTTCTAAAGAACCTCTACTGTAATTATATACATGTATAATTTTATAATAAATTACTTAATCAGAGATGACAATGGTGTTTATTAAAAGAGCAGCCATAATATTAATACTCATCCTATTCTCCAAATATTGAGCAACTGTGTCTCTTTCTTACCTCGTAAGCATCTGTAAGGGCAGGGACAGGCATGCCCATCTTTGTAGCTCCAATTCAGAGCACATTGACAAGCCTGGAATAGTTATTCAATTGATTTTTCAACTGAAATAGATGAAAAGCTAAAATACATAGTTTTTATGTGATATGACAGTCCATAAGAGTTAATGATGTTATTCTTCAGTAAATTTTTTCTGATCATGATTTAATGTGCCATAGATAGAAAAGGTAAATAATTTTGATCCAAATTTTACTTTTTGTCCTTTCCATGTTTTATTTCTCGTTGCATCATTTTGGGGAAAAAGTTTCATTTCAAATGAGCAGAATTGAAAGTACATATTCAGAAAATGCTCAAATATATTTTTTAAAACACAAATAATGTAATTTAGATGAAAATCGATTAGAAAAATTAGTTTATGAGAGAAATCGGATGTGAACTTAGATTTGGGGTGTTGTATTATCACCTTGGTCAGGTCCATATACTGCTTTCAGGCTGTAAAATGAGGGGACTATCTGGCCTGTCTAATTGAAAGGGTTACTTTAAGGATCTAGTAAGATAATGTGTTTATTTACATGCATTTCTCAAATTAGAAACCAAAAGCCATTGGAATAATATGTCACCACTATTATGATTAGAAACCATGCACTTTATCATGTCCTTCAGTCAATTAACATAGCAACTTTATTAATTGCAAGTGTTGATGGTAGAGGGGAAACTGCTTGTGGTGGTGTTCAAATGCTAGAAATCAAAAATATTTTACTTTGTATATTTCACTTGTTGCTTATGGTTCCTTTCAAAATGAGCTTTTCTTGAAAGAACTGCACTTGGACCCAATCCTGAAACTGCAAAAGATATTACAAAGAAGAAATAACAATAACAAATAGTTAACAGGGACTGTGCTGTATTGATTCAGGAACAACGCATTCATTTCAGAGAGCTAATTCTTATTTATTATAAATTTATTTTTTAGAGAGGCAGATTGAAGAGAAACTGCTGTTATGAAATAATGTCTTACGCATTATACATAAAATTTTAAGTGTTATAAATCTATAATGAAAATAATTTTCACATAGACCAAAATTACTATAGTAGTTCACATATAAATATAAAATTGTCTCTCAGGATTTAGTCTAGAAATTGCTTTTTGAGAACATCTCTCTGAGACCCTTCATTTTGGAATCTCCGCTAAATCCAGTCCTGAAAACTGGATTAGGCATCTTTCCCATGTGCTTCCCACTTTTATTCAACAGTTGTTACTAAACTATATTGTGATTTCCTCTTTACCTACCCTGCTCTCCCACCAACACCTAAATTCCTTGATGCTGGGAGCTATATATGATATTATTCCAGATTTATGCATTCAGGAAGCAACTTTTTTGGCCTCTGGGCCTGTGTCCATTGCTGTGACCATGGAAGTGCACAGGGGAGTTGGGTTCTGAGGGGGGAGCAAGGATGTCTGTGCTGAGCATCCCGGCAAGCAGTGTCCCCTGTGGATGTGGTTAGAGGAGCCTGTGGGGTGCCCTGTGGGGTTTGAGATTTTGGAGGTGATACAGGTTACACAGTGTAGTGACCACGAGATTTACAGTGGGACCCTGAATGTGGATGGCTGCGTGCAAGATCATTCAATGCGATGACGTCATGGAATTGAGAGGTCAGGATGGAATGGAAACCCCAGGTAGACGTTTCAATATCCAGGAAGGAGAACAGGAGCTCTAACAGAGAGGAAAAGGTACTGAAATGTTCAGTGATGGAAACTGATGAAAAGGAGAAAAGAATGACATTTGCTGGGTAATTTTTTTTAAGAGATGGGGTCTCGCTGTGTTGCCCAGGCTGGCCTCAAACTCCTGGGCTCAAGCAATTCTCTTACCTCAGCCTCCAAGGTAGCTGGGACTGCAGGTGTGTGTCACCATACCCAGGTTTGTTGGATATTTTTAAGTAAAGAAAGGTGCAATGTTGAAGAAGGAACATCAAGGACGTATACCTACTGAGCCTCCAGAGCAAGTCTATGGTAGATGTCAGATAAAAGAAACAAAACCAACAGCAGCCACTGCTAGGGAGGGCTCCAATGGAAGCCACGGCATCAGGACAGTCCTGCTAGGCCTTTCTCTTCATTGCTAGCATCTTGGGAAGATGTATTAGCTATTTTGATGGATGAAAAGAAAGTGAATGCATGAATAAACAAAAAGTAGAGACATAGTCAAATCAACATGATTTTCCTTTACTTTAGGATTTGCGCTTTGTGTATTCCTTCCTTTTCATTTCTCATGTTCTACCTTCTGTCTCAGAATTGCAGAGTCATAACCAACTCAAGCCAGTTTGAGTTGTGTTCCTGTGTACCTACATTTTAGGATGTTAGAACAATGACTTAATAGAATTCTTTTACTGTAACAAACTGAGAGTTGCCAGAATTCTGAACTCCTCAAGCTTTTAAAATGTCAGGTCTATTAAAGCTACCAAAAAAAAAAAAAAAAAAAAAAAAAGCCACACCTATGTTCCTATGTTGGCAGTTCTGAGCTTTGTTAACCAGTTTCAACAATGAATCACAGTATACTCCAGATCCCAGAATTCATTGGCTACATCTCATTTCTTTGGCATTTATATCAATAAGATCCAACCATTGGATTATAATATGTAATGTCAACATTGAAGCTACTAGAACCATTTACATTTTTGTTAATTAATTTTATTTGATACATAAATAGTTACCAAGAAATGTACTGGGCACTTACCTATTGTGCTGGGGATACATCATAAATATCATGATATATCTGCCCTGAAAGAGCTTAGACCCAAGGGCAGAAAGGCCACCAAGTAAACAGGCAGGTTGCGATTTAAACTGAGAGGTTTTACACGTGTAGTTTTGCTTATAAGATTAATACTTGGGCAGAAGAGAAAAAGACAGGCTTTGAAGCTGAAAGAACATGTTAAAATATTAATACATATTTGCTTCCTGTCATCTGTTATGGGTTGAATTGTGTTTCCTCCCTCCTAAAAAATTTTGGAGTCCCCACCCATGTTAACTCAGGAGATGACCTCATTTGGAGATAGGTCTTTACAGAAATAATTAAATTAAAATGAGGCTACTGCTGAGGTGGGATCCTGATCCAATATGACCAATGTCCTTACAAAAAGGGGAATTTGACACACACAGACAGGCTCAAAGGGAAGAGATTCATGCAGAGCTGGAGGATGGGGTTGATGCATCTTCTAGCCAAGGAACATCAAAGACTACACACACCACCAGCAGAGGCAAAGAGGCAAGGGAGGACCCTCCCCTGCAGGTTTTAGAGGGACTAGGTCTCTGCTAATACTTGGATTCCACACCTCTGACCTCCAGAACTACTAGGCAATAAATTTCTGTTGTTTTCAACCACCCAGTTTGTGGTACTTTCTTACGGCAACCCTAGCAACGGATATATTTTTTATAAGCTTTTTTTATAAACTAACTTTCCTGAGTATAACTTTTTTTTTTTTTTTTTTTGCAAAATGGAAGTGGTATTACACATAGCTAGAGATTGTTGAGAAGATTAAAAGAGATCCTGTATGTGAGACAACTGGTGTACAGTGTGGTGCTTAATAAATGGAAGTAGTTACTAGGATATTTTTCAACTAAGGTCTTTTTCAGAATTTAAGAGTCCCAATCATAAAAGTCCTGAAAACACTTTTGCCATTTGTTTTTTTTTTTCATTTTCATTATGAAGTGTGATTATATATAAACTTTAAGTGCAACAAATAGTCACTTTATGAACTATTTATAATTGAAAATTAATCCAAGACTCTAAAAGCATTCTCTTTTATTTTACACTTTCATTAAATGGCCATTCTCCTATGCTTAAGGGTATTTCAATTGAGATGAAACAGCATGCCAAAAATACATAATTAGCACTAAAATTATTACGCTAATTTTTTATCGTGACAATAACAAAGATTTAGCAATGCTGTAGAAGTATTTAATTAATTTGCTATGTACATGTTAAAAGGGGGTAACAAATGGGAAAATCATATTAATGCTCATGTTCCTGCAGAAATTCCATTAACCTTGCTTTTCAGCAACAGCAATATAGCAGATTTTGTAGTGCTCATCTGCATTCAGGTCAACGAATACCTGTTTCTCCTAATACTGTCAGAACTGAGCATACTTCATTCTCCCTAAAAAAGGAATGAGACCAAGGAATAGCATGGATGAATTATTTAAGAAATCCAAGGATGAGATAACTCCAGTGGTTTTTAAACTCTCTAGCCTATAGACAAAAAAATAATTTTCTAAATAGTTTTAGGAATTTCATAGAAAAAAACCTGAGAAAACACACACACAAAAAAAAACAACAGCAAATCTCACATATAAATGCTGATTTAAAACTTCTAAATAAATATTAGCATAGAATTTGGGAGTCAAAATATTCATATGCCAGGAGATATGTTGGTATTGGATTAGAAAGCCTTAATTTTAACGTCAACATTCTATGAAAGTTGGAGGTGGTTTTAAAGCAGCAAAATGACGAGATAGGATGTGTTTTTGAAAATACTTGTGGGAGTATAGAGCGGAGAGTTTTCAGCAATGCGGCAGCAGTCACAGGGAGACCACCTTGGGAGCCAATGTGACAAGGCGCAAGGAGAAAAACATGGCCCAGGAACTGGTGGGGAGGCTGAGGTTGGGTAGATACTACGAGGGGACTTCACGAGACATGAGCAAAGGCAGCCACTAGTGCAAACATCTGGACACATGCAGATATTAGTGAAGACAAAACAGCCCATGCACTGTGGCCAGGATGGGGCTGATGAAATCTTTTATAGGACACTGTGTTGCATCTGCAGTACCTGCAGGACCTGGCATTGACATCTAACTGTAGGTGTATACTAGTGAATATTTAGTAACTGGCTTTCCTGGCATAAGGGATTCCCAGTTTTTAGCATTTGCCATTTAACAATTGCAGAAGTTATTTACGTCCATTCTTTGCAGTATGAACACAAATGCCGAACAATATTGTAGAGTGAACACATTATGCTAAGAGTAATGAGCTAGCAATTAATAGTATACGCAAGCCTCATATAAAGTCAACATTAATGTATTATTATGCACATCATAACCTTAGGGGAGTGAGTGATAATTCACTCTTTCCTTTCACAGACAGTGATAAGCAGTATGTCCTATTTAATTTAATACTTTAATTTTTAGTGCTTGAAAAAAAAGTTTCTATTTTTCATTATTGATTTTTTGGTTCACATAACTTCAGAACAATGAGATATTATGGTTAATACTTTGAATCAGGCAGGAAAACAAAACATGTATAAGGATAACTGAGGCAGGATTTTTATTGGCATAATGTATGCAGAGGGGAAATGTGAGATAAGAAATAAAAAATAAATTTATTCATTTTCTAATATAGAAAAATTTCTTTCTTCACATAATCCCAGGAAGGTTCTATCCATTCCCATTTTTGCTGTCTTTTTTTTTTGCTCGTTAAAGCAATAAAAATTACATTTCTTTTTTTTAAAAAACATTTACAAATTAAAGATAGTTTTAAGGACAGGCTATTTTCCTTGACTCTATTTTTATACTATATATTGTAAACATTATGGTATATTATGTATTTTTCTGGGCTCTGCTCAGCTCTGCTACGTGTATAGTAGTAGGTACATGCATCCATATTTTCTTCAAGGGAAGGGTCATCCTGGGATGTTCTTAACCTACTGTCACACTCCTGGGACTCGGGAAAGCAGGAGCCGCCTCCTGTGGGTAGAAATGAGCAAGAGGAAGAGCTGCTTAATCTCTAGCAACAGACAGAGTAACTAGGTGTGTTCTCCACTGTATGGGAAACTATAATCTGATGTTTTGTTTTCTTTTTCTTTTTTGGTAATATCAGCATTTAGTGGAACCCTAAAAATCCCCGTCTCTCTCCCGATGACCATTTAGTTGTAATCAACACACGCAATATACTTGCTCTCTACTGAAAGGTACGACTATCTGAGAAAATGTTTCACATCATTTTACTAGTCATTTAAAATAAGCCCAACTTTAAAAAAATCATTACCCGCTATAGCTAGGGGAAACCTAGAGGCATTTTAGAATATTAAACATGTATTAGACATTGCGTTACGTGTTCCTCTTGTTTGTTTTATTTTTTTCTTTCTTTGCTTAAACGGTGATGCATTCACACTTCAGGGGACCATCTAATTGATGGTTGCTGGGTGTGTCTGCTTCTCGACTACTTTGAAGTCTAGAGGCAATCTTTTCCTATTGCTGGAGGCGAGTGTTAAAAGTACTTGATCTCAAATTTTCAAGAGGACACCGATTTTCACATTTCAATAAAGTACATAATTTTTGTAGTTATAGGGTAGTGGAAAGGCAAAATATTTAAACAAAATGACATTCACAAGTTCATCATGTGAAAACTGCTTGTGTTGGCATCTACTCTGAACACAAAGTCTTAGTTTGTACTGTTGGAAGGATGAAAGAGATGGAGAAAATCTCTTAACCAAAGCACAGTGAAGCTGCTTCGTAAGACACAGTCCTTGTCAGTGAATAACATGGTGCCTAGGAATTCAAGTGCCATTATTTGTGAGTAAAGTTTATTTCTTCCTTTGCACATCTAAGAAAGATTCTACATCAAAAGGAATTTATTTAGGATTTTAAATATTTGGACAAGGAAAAATTTGTGTGTGTACATATATATCAAGAACTTGTCAATCCTTTGAAAAACTGACAGTTTTAGAATAGTCTGTATCCTTATTTTTTTGCAGAGAAAGTGAGTAAAAGAACATGAAGCGCTCTACAAACTGGGCATCATTTCTCAGTCCTCCTTGCAGAGTAAAACACCAGACTGAGAAACTCATTTTTATTAAAGGTATTACATAGCCCTGAGGTGACAGATGAAAGTTGACTGGTTCTCCACCATGGGCAGAAAACTCAATGTAGAAGAAGAGAGGGCACCTGACTCATTGGCCTTCTTAGTCTATCGTCTCATATAAGTGTAATGCTTTGTGGGATCACAATATACAAACAATTAAAAATTAATTTAGTGAACTTTTAATGAATAACTGCATCGTAACTTTTGAGTCGTATTTGTGAAGATGTAGCTTCTCTTGCACGATACAGACGCACACATGCAAGTTCCCGTTTATTTGTCATCACTCATCACATCCTATGCCAGGCACTCCCTGGTCCTGCTGCAGGGCAGACCTGTGTGTAGAGACAGCCGCATCACCAGGAGCAAGTCAAGTGTGGGGGGAGAACTGCGTATCCCATGAAGAAGGATCTCTCTCGTGGGCACTTTGCGTTGGGGAATATGCTGTGGTATTTGATATGAATGGTAATAAACAAAAGGGATTTTAGCACTGTGTTTTAATGATATTATAAATTACCAGGAGGGAACAGTCTTCATCCAAAAGTCCTATAGGAAGTAAAGCATGAAACAAAATGCTGAAAAGAAATGTGTCTATAAAAAACATCAACTATTCCTGGAAAATCGCCAAGCTATTGCTCATCTTCTAAAAAGGACCTAGGTGTGATTTTCATCACGAAATCGGTAAATTTCACACTTATGTGAAATTGAAACATGATTGAGCGTATGGATAAAGATAGTGTACTAGAATAAAAAGTAGGGTAAGCATAACACTATTTTGATAGAACACAACCTACTAGAAGCATATTTTTGAAAAAATGTTGCATAATAATTTTTATAGGAGAATGTAGGGGTGGGAGAAATAGTCTTGAGGTTAAGGTCTGTGACTTCACCTGTTAAAGTCAACATTGTGTGAAGAGTAGTCTGTATCTGTACAAGGAATGGTTTAAAAGTAATGACGCAGATAATCATTGAAAGTTTGATGAATTGATTTTTTTTGAAAACTATTTTGTTACTGTATTTGAATCTCACAAATCATTAGTTTTATTGTTATGTACAATCAATGTCATTTTATATTTACCCATAAACTTATTGTTCCCATTGCTCTTTAGTCTCTGAAGCTCCATGCTTCTGACTGAGGTAATTCTTCTACCTGAAAAGGTCCCAAGAGTATTTGCTCAGTTTTTATTTTATCTGAAAATGTTTTCATTTTTTAAAGGATGTTTCCATGTGGCATGGGCATCTATGTTGGCAGTCATTTTCTTACAGTGCTTGACAGACATCGTCCTTACCTGTGGCTTCAGTTTTTTCTTTATTGAGAAACCAGCCATAAGTTTTATTGTGGCTTCCCTGGCAGCCTTTTCTCTCTGACTGATTTTAAGATTTTTCCTTTGCAATTTGGTTGCTATCATTTGTATTCTACTTTTTCCCTTCTGCTACCTGATGTCTGTAATCAGTTATGGAAAATTATCTGCCATTATCTCTTCGAATATTGCTTTTTTGCTCCATTGTTTTTCTTTTCTTCTTGTGGAGAAATGTTACTTAACATTTCCCCCAGATTCCACCTTTCTCTGGCAATCATTCTTCATGTGACTTTCCTTTTTTTTTAAATCTCTATTTCAAATATTTTGTATTAATCTTTCTTCTAGTTTTCTAATCCTCTTTTCAGCTTTGCCTAATCTATTAATTTGCTGAATTTTTAATTTCTGTGGTTGCCTGTTTCAGTTGCAGAATTTCTGTTTGGCTCCTGTCTTTGTGGATGGCAATACTCTGCTGTTCTCCTCAGGTTTCCTGTTGTCCTGAACATATTAATCACAGTTATTTTAAAATCAACTTCTGATAACTTCGATATTTACCCTTCCTGTGCATCTCTTTCTAATGTGTGTTTTTACTCTTAATTTTTGATCATATGGTCTTTTCTCCTGGCGTGCTGTATTTATTGTTTGTTTATTTATTTTTTTACCATATAGACCTTTCTATGGAAAATCGTGGGGATGATTTGAGATTCTGGCTGAGGTGTGATTTTCCCAGAGAGGATTTATTTCGCCTCTAGCAGGCGGTCAGGCTGGGGCTGATTCCATTAATCCAATCTGAATCTGAGCTGCTTAATCCAATCTAAAATCGATCCAATCTAAATAAAAGCTGAATTACAGTGTTTGTGGTGGGTGCTGGTCTATTTCCAGGTGCACCCTTGGCCAGGTGCAGTGCTTCACGAATTTTCAGCCGTCTTGGTGTCTGCTAGAGCCTTCCCTCCTTCCTGAATCCTAAAGGCTATTCCTTTTCTCAATCCTGTAGGAGTACTGCGAACTCTGCTCAGCTCCCCTGTCTACTACCTGGCAGATGGAGGGGAACGTGGAGTCTCCCTGGGCTCACTTCTCTGTGTTTTTCCTCTCTATGTATATCATTTTAGCTCCTCAAATTGTTGCAACCTTGATAACTCTCCCATGTCTGCAAAACAATTATTATTACCTTTTTACATATCTGATTCAGTGTTTCTAACTTGGCTTAGCAGGAGTTGTGTTCTGATGACACACAGTTCCATCTTAGCCAGAAGAATATGTCCAGAATGATTAAGTCAACTCTTCACTAAGGATAGCAAATCTAAGTGCTTAATATTTGTCAGGTGTGTTAAAAAATTAATCTCTATCTATTTTCAGTACAGCCATGCTGTGGAGGAATTATTACTCATGTACGACTCATAGAGCTAAGCAATTAAGGGGAAAAGGGGGGATGGGCTCAGAATTCAAACTCGTGTATCTTCTTTTCTCTAAGCTGTGCTGTTCCACGTCACCAATCTGGGCTACTGAGGGCGTCCTGGCGCTGGGATTGTAACTGTCATTCCTGAGCTGCCCTGGATGCTTCCTTAGCCCAGCCCTTTTTTTGTTTTAGCTGACTGAGCCCCAAGTTGACACAGGGGACACTCAGAGCAGGTCTAGGGGAGTCAGAGGAGTCCTGGGATTTGGGTCAGAGCCTTGTGCCCTCCCAGGCTTCCTGGCTCATTTGCTCAGAGCCCAGCAATAGCAACTCGCCTACATAAGTGATCGGCTGCTGAGATGGTTTCTGTGGTCAGATGTGAGCACCTGCGGAGACTTCTCTGTGAGCTGTTGTGACTAACCTGCTTACCTGACCTCAATAGGGAACAGAGACTGAATCAAATGAACTCCGCTTTTCACTAAGTTTCTTTTAAAATAAAGGAATCAATTCCTAAATATACTCTCTTCTAAAATAGGACTCAAGGATATATTATTTTTATAGTACTTGCTAAAAGGAATCTATATTATACATTTTAAATAAGTGCATGTTTCTCACAACTGTTTCCATGTGAGATTATCTCATATTCAAAAAGCCTCCAGTTTGCAAAATAGAAAACGACTGCTGACTAAATCTGCCAAGCTAAAAATGATAAAAGTTTGAGTCATGTCTTAAACACATATGTTAAAAATGTACAGGAGACTGAGAGGTAATAAAATTTAATTAAAGGCATATAAATTAAATTCAGAATACTTTATTACTGCCCTCTGTATCTGACTTGTTCTTTTTGGTACATAAGCTAAGCATTTTGAAATGCCTAGGTGTTATTAATTCTAATATAAAACATTTTTTATTGCCAGACTAGTTTCATTAACAAGTCAAATAAATTTTCAAATAGAATTTAGTGTTCATAGATATTTTCTTTGAATAAAGTGTCTTTCTGCCATTCATTTTAATTAAATTATTTGAGTATTTTTACCTTAAATTGTAGTTACACAAAAATAATTTCACATGTATTCTTTGATCCATGGATTTATTTACTCAGCAATTATTGAATGTCTATTAGGTGCTAGGCACTGGGTACCGAGTAAGGGCTGAGAAAGGTCAAAGGTTGACCATCTTGACACCTAAAAGTCAATTTAAAAGTGTGTGTTGAGTTTGAGAAGATGCCAAACACAATGGCAAGAAAACATGCAGTAAGTTGTTTGCATTCCATGAATTTACAATCCAGTATGAAGCAGACAAGATTTATAGGATAAATATCCTTTAAAATAGGATATGGTTAGCGCCATCATAAGGAAATCAAACATTTAGGAAAATCCCAAAGGGAAAGAGATTGATTTTGGCTGATGTAATCAGGGAAGGCTTCCTGGAGTGGTAGCATTTGCCTTGGAAGATATGCCGCTTTTTGCTGGGTCAAGGTAGATGAGAACCCACATGCTGTGCAGGAGGAGGAGCAGAAGGAGCCAGCACAGGTCAGAGATGGAAGTGAGGAAATGAAGAAACCAATGAGACAGCAAGTATGGTGGAGAAATCACACTCGGAACCCAGTGCCCAGAGCTGGACATTCATGATACTAGGGAGTCTCCATTCCTTTACCACGCCTCGATGTTCTCACCTGTCAAGTGGGTGAAATCGTACTTGTAACTTAGCTTTAAGTCAGGTCTAAAGCTGAACCCGGTACACAGTGTCATTTAAATGTTTCATTAATTTTAAAGTCTAAATATTGAGACCTCCCACCCTCTTCCTACACACACACAGAAACAGAAAAACACACTCACGTGCATATCAATCAAAATTATTACCTCAAAGCTATATGACAGTTTACACAGATACGTCAATACATATTTTAGAAAATTAAAAGTAAATATCCTTTAGTAAATGACAACATAAAAATGCACACCTTTAGTAATATACAATTAGCAAATTTATAAAAATTGTGTAAGATTATACACTTGGAAAATATGTGAGAAATGAATCCTAGCATTTAGCAGAAACACAGAAAAAATGTAAGCCAATAATGAATATAAGATTGGAAATTCAAATTTGGATTAGAACATGGAGTTTCCAAGGTATTTTCCTGTAGAAATGTCCTTAAAACATAGGCTCAAATATGACGACCTGCAAGGGGATTTTCCTGACTCCCTCAGAGCTAACTCTCATTACATTTTAAACTCTTAGACTACATGTGTTATTTTTTGGCCACTTTTTTTCAGGCTTTAATTAGAACTTTTTCTGCATGTTTTACTGTACTTGCTCTTAGTAAACTGTTTAAATGGAGCAGTTTATTGCAGAAAACAAAAATCTTGGCATTATCTAACATAGTGCCTTACACATGATAAACATTTAAATGTAATTTTCAGTTTAATTAATGAGAAGATGCGACTTAAAAAGGTTAATTTAAATCAAATGTATTGATTTAATATTTTTCCATGTGGTGGTTTTCACAGGATGATTTCAAAACAATAATCTAGTAAAATGTGCTTTCTATCTGGCCTCCATTCCTGCCTATAGAGATAGGTTTTATAACAAAACAGGAAATTAATAATATTCTGAATATTTGTGGAAGGGTTTATGCTTATTTGATTCACACTGGAGAAATACTATTGAGTCACTTTAAAATGCTTTTCTTCAGCTTATGAGAAAATGTGAGGAATTTTGAACATAGATTTAAAAATGTGGGAAACCACTCTGAGTTAAATTGTGGACACTTTGCAAAGTCTACGTTTTTATGGACATTGATTGCTGGACAGTTCTAAAGCTAAGCCCTTGGTACACCAAATATGTGATCCGTGAAAGCCCAAAATGTGCATAGAGACTAGATCCATGTAGTTTTTCTCTGGCCACCCAATGCCATAATTAGACATAGCATTGTTTCCTATGACTTGATAAATTTACCATGTACTTATTTATTAAACACATATTAATATTTACTTGAGGCCTGGTACATGCCAGGGAACATGCAAGGTCAGGGAATGTAATTCTAAACAAGATACAGTCTTTATTCTCAATGAGTTCAGTCAAGTGAGGGCAGATAAAAAATCAAACAAAACACGTGTGGAAACACTGCCATAGGACACGAGGAGAGCCCTTTGCAGGAGTAATGTCTCTTGCCATAGAGTTCAGGGAGAGATTTCAGGAAGGAAGTGAAGTCTATGTTGAGGTGTGAAGAATTAGTAAGACGTACCTGGTGAGGAAGGAGAGGTACTGGGTCCAGCCTGCGGGAACAGAAAGCATTCCTGGGGGGAAGAGTCTGCAGGCCATTTGGAACCACGTGGAAGGGCTGTGGGTGACAGGGCGCCCCGGTGCAGGCAGTGAGCGAGGGGGGTGGGGAAGGACCCTGGAGAGTAGGGCAATTTCCAGAACTAAAACCCTCCCTCCCGGAAAGAAGATCCCTCCCTTGAGGGGATGTGAAGAAACTTGCCACAGGTTCAGAAGGTAATTGTGAAATAAACTCTCCAAAATGTTATGGCCATCATTGTTGGAATAACGGAAGCCTCCCAAGAAGACAGCTAATAAAGTCGGCCAAGGCGAAGGGTCGACAGACTAGTAAGTGAGTCTCCCCCTCTCTCACCTTATAGCCTCGACTTTGATACATTTAAAACCAAGTTACCTTCCAGAAATTAAAAAAAACAAAGAAAAAAAATTAGTGCCAACAAAGAACTATTAGAGATTAGCATATATTATATGCAGTTTATATATAAAAACACAATTTATCTTATAATCTTTGTTGACCTGTTGATAATAAAGCAATATTAAATAAAAATTCAAGATCTAATATCTGTCACCATGGAGATAGGTACACACTGAGTTCATTGAATTAGAAAACTTAGCTGAGAGCTTTGAGAATTTCTACATGCATAAATCTAAATAATCATCCTATTAAGTCTTAAAAAAAAAACTCTAGTCATAACTGAAATATGTGACTAAAAATTGTAGAAAAGTACATGAAATTAAATTGTTTTAAGTATTAATATTTAAATTATTTTGTGGAAATATCTTAATATCTCTTGAATTGGGATATATTTGGATAGATATTAGCATATATTTCTACATAGTTGAGTAAAATTTTATAAAGTGATTACCAGTCTTCTAGCTACTCTACTTATAGCTTAAAACAATTATATGCTTTTATTTATTCAAAGACATTAATTAAGCATCTGCTATATATAAAGTTTAAGCTAGATACTACATGAATAGTGAACCAACACTGCATCCCCATGCCCTGTCCTCAAAATTGTCAAATGTGGTCCTTGCTCTCTTAGTATAATGGAGGGGAGTTATTGATTAGAAAATTTATTTTTTTTAGCCTTTCTTTGTCTTTATTGGCCATGTATTTTTTTATAATTTCAGAAAATTATGGGGGTACAAATGTTTAGGTTACATATATTGTCTTTGCCCGACCCGAGTCAGAGCTATAAGCATGTCCATCCCCTAAACAGTGCATGAGAAACTTTATGTGAATAAATACATTCTTTCCAGCCAGGTTAAAGGTATGAAGGAAAAGCTGTAAGAGGATGTAGCAAGAAGAGATAATCTAGTACGGGCAACGGGGCAAGGCAAGACCTCCAAGGCAAAGTGCCTTCTAACTCCCATCTGCAGGGTGGGCAGGAGTGAAGTTGTGAGAAAAGGAAGAGAATGAGGAAGGACTCCAGGCAACGTTCTGTGGCAAGAGGAAGACTTGTCCTTTTGTAGAAGAACTAAAAGGTCACCAGAGCTTTGAAAGTGAGGTGGGGAGTGGAGCAAGATGAGCCTCAAGAGAGAGGAAGGAGGCGGCGGCACAGTACACAACGCTCAAGGGTCATGCACACCTTCAGCCGTCTTTCCACCAGCGATAGGACGGCCCCACAAAGGAGCCACAGTGGTCAAATCATGCTGCACTGTGGAGAACTGGTGAGAGGAGGAGAAGAGGTGGTGTTGACAAGTCTCTTAATGAACAATTGCAGTTGTCCACCCAAGAGATAACAGCAGCTGGGACTGAGGATGTGGCATTGGAGGCAGACAGAGGTTAAGAGATTTAGGAGGTAAATTTGGTGATGTGCTGTGGGATTGTGAGATTCACGTGGAAAAGATCACAACAGCTGAAATGGGGAGGATAAGCTACTGGGGTCAAGTTTGCAAGCGGCTGGAAGGCTACTTGAGATGGTCTTGCCCTCAGACATTGACGGCTTTGGACCCAGGATGGTAGTTGCTGGAGGTGGTCCCTGAGAGCTGTTGACAAGTGCTTGTGGAGTACAGGAGAAAGACAAACGTCAAGAAATAGTTCTTTTGGCCATCTAAATCCATTAACATATTTTAAATCTTCAGAACATCCTTTATATTTAGACAATTTCATTGTGTCTTGTAGGAAGGGAAACTGAAGTTCCAATACATTGAGCAACATGTTTAATGCATCATAGTGAGTTTCTGATGGAGGCAGCTTTCGGTCTGAAAGTCAGTTTGGCAGCAGAGGTGTTCTCTTCTGCACTCTGGTGCCTCCTCAAGGCTACCTGCATTGTTCTCATTCTATGGGTAATGTTTAGAGAATTTTAATGACCTGCTGAGAGTCACAAAAACAGATAATACATAGTGGAAATGGATCTGCAACCCAAGATTTATATTTCTGAAATCCACCTTCCTCCATATACCTCAATTGTAACACTGATGCACCCTGTTATTGCCACTTACTAGAATGACATCATAGTATAAAAGAAAATGATATTGACACCAATTACTTATGGAGTCAACGAGAGAATGATCTTCACCCTTTAATTGTAAAATGGTGACACTAAACCGTATTCCCAGGAGAATCATAGTAGCCTTGGAGGAAGCGAATTTAAAAGGTGTATTTCTTGGGCATATTGATTTATAGTAGATCATCTGTAAATATTTGTTGAATGAAACAATAAACTATGTACCTTAGCTGTTAATGCATTTTGGCCAGATTCTATCCTGTAATAAATTACAAGTATACTTTTAAAAAACTTTGTTCCCTAGGGACCATTTTCCCTTGTGATTACTAAGGAAGCATAATATCAAAACTAAGTTTCACTTTAATATTATCAAGGTCATTAAGAATAGTTCCTGACATAGTAGATATTGAAATGATATGAAAAGTGTGTATGGTATTTTATCACAAAGAAGAAGCATTCAAATTAAGCTTTGAATCAAGAAGCACTTGAATATTAAAAGCTTTTTGTTGTTTTTGTTTTGTGTGGATGTTGGAGACTACAGAGACTCCAAGTCTTGCTTTCACTGTGACTTGTCAGCCCACTTCCTGAGGAAGGGGTGATGCTGTGGTTGGTTTTGAAAGTAAGACAGTTTTTTCCACAAATCTGAAAGAGTGAGTGAGTATAGCTAATTCAGATATTCCAGAATGTTTTAAGTCTGTCCCCAACCCCCAGGCCGCAGACTGGTACAGGTCCATGGCCTGTTAGGAACCGGGCCACACAGCAGGAGGTGAGCGGCAGGCAAGTGAGTGAAGCTTCATCTGTATCTGTAGCTGCTCCATCGCCCTCATCACCGCATAAGCTCTACCTCCTGTCAGATCAGCTGCAGCATTAGATTCTCATAGGAGCAGGAACCCTACTGTAAACCGCACATGCGAAGGTTTGCACTCCTCTGAGAATCTAATGACTGATGAGCTGAGCTGGAGCTGAGGTGGTGATGCTAGCACTGGGGAGCGGCTGCAAATACAGATTATCATTAGCAGAGATGTTTGCACAATAGATGCAATGTGCTTGAATCATCCCGAAACCATCTTCCCCCACCCCAGTCCATGGAAAAATTGTCTTCTATGAAACCGGTCTCTGGTGCTGAAAAGGTTGGGGACTGCTGTTTTAAGTGACTCCCACTAATGCACTCATGAACACATAAATTAACACACAGAAAGCATCTTAGATGCGAACATGTTTTGAATATAAATATTTTATTTTTATGCTCATATTAGCTAAACATTCCCATTTTACACAATCAGTGCACATGTAACACACATGCTTCCAGAATGAGCTCTCAGCTAGCACTGTGCAAGACACTGAGACACAAAGTTGAATCATAGTCCTCGCACTCTAGGGATCTCAGTTAGTTGGAAATAAAGGGCAATTTTAGGTCATTGAATAGTTGAACTCATTAAATAATAAAAAGACTAAACCTCTTACTGAGCACATTTATATAGAGTCTGAATTGATGGCAAATGTTAATTAGCCCATGCTGTCTCACTTTTTTTTTCTTTCTGGTATATGATAATTTTATGGCCAGCGATATTTTAATGTAAGTGCATTGTAGACCATATATAGCATTAACGTTAGAATCGGTCCAGCTAAAATGTGTTGTGAAAATCAATGTATGTCCAAAAGAGCCTTTATCCATCATCGGGAGAAAATGGGGCATCATCTCACAATGATCATAAAAAGCACCTGTTCTGTGGGTTTTTAACATTTAATGTAGTGACTAATCCAGACACTTAGTGGAAAAATGCAGGTACATTTTCACAGTTTATCTGTGATTTCTAAGTTGGAGGTGAAAGAAGTAGTAAACTTGATCTGCTCATTTTTTTCCTCCCCATCCAAGAAAGGAGAAGAGGTGGGGAAAGAAAGGACATCCCTCCCCAAACCTCCACGGCTGCTGCTGTGTCCAGTTTCTGGTATGACAAAGGTGTCCTCTGAGTAAACGCTTATTTAGTTCTTGTTTATTTTGCTTTCTTTTTAATAAACATCGTGGGGCTTTATGAGCTCCGAGAAATAACACAATTATTAAAACTGTAGCTAATAAAACCATTCATTCATTCACTCACTTATCCATCCAACTTCTGTTATTCAGTGTTCTGTGAAATAAACCAGATTCATGCTGCTGTACAATGTTACGCACATTCGTGGATTACCCTGAGTATGGTCGTGCTGCCATGATTTATTTCTAAAACCATATATTTTTAAGTAAGCTATTTTTATAAGCACTTTGTCTAATACTTTTACTGTAAGGCACCAGTTAGGAACTTGAATGATACATATAGGATTTGATTTGAGAAAATTGTGCCTTTTCCGTGGCTTGCTCAGGACTTGATTTGGTAGTTAGCTTCAAGTTGTAGTTTATTCCCAAACTCATTTTTTCTTATTCTGGGGAAAATCTTCAGGCAAGTCAATATTTTTTGATAGAAACGATTGAGCTATGGCTGCAGAAAATAAGACTCATTCAGGGTGTGGGCGATTCTCACCCACAAGCACCACCTACTGACTCAGAGACTAAACTGGGCAGGTCGTTGTCTAAACAAAAGAAAATCCAAAGGGAAGAAGCAACAGCTGCTCCACATGGGAAGGGATCAGTGAAAGAACTCCAGAAGTATGAAGAATCAAAGTGAAAGGACACCCCCAAAAGGAACATGAGCTCTCTAGCAATCGATACCAACCAAAATCAGAACACTGAAATGATCAATGAAGAATTTTGAACATGGACTGTAAAGAAGCTCAGTAAAATGCAAGATAAAATGGAAACCCAACGCAAAGAAACCACAAAAAGAATGCAAGAAATTAATGAAAAATTCATTAAAGAAGTTGAAATATTAAAAATCAAATGGAACTTCTAGAAATTAAAAATTCATTCAAGGAATTACAAAACACATTGAAAAGCCTTAAGAATAGGTTAGATCAAGCAGACGAGAGAATCTCAGAGCTTGAGATAGAGCAGAGAAATAGAAAAGAGCAAGGCCCGCAAGAAATGTAGGATTATGTGACAAGGCCTAACATAAGACTCACAGGCATCCCTGAGGCTGAAGAAGAAAATACACAAGAGTTGGATAATCTATTTGAGGGAATAATTGAGGAAAATTTCCCTAGACATGTCTTTTTAACATCAAAACTCATACAGTCAAATGAAGATTCTAGAGCATTTTTTTTCCCGTGTGTGTACAGACTGTGCTAAATGTCTGCAAATTGATAAAAGAAAGTTTCTTTGAAAAAAAATAAGACTCAGAACTTTGACATCGTATTTTGCAAAGCAACTTATAACTTTGTTTTTAAAAATAAATTTTGTTATATAAACAAAAGTGTATATTCCACTCAAAATATTTGGAAGTCTTTTTATATATGTTCCAAAATTATAATACTAAAACTAAAATTTCTGAGAAAATACTCCACTTTCATGGACCCTTGTCATACATTTAATTATAACAGGTGTATTTTTTGCTTTTTTTCTTTAAATCTACTTTGTCATTTTCTTATTAGATGGTGCCAGCTCCCAATACATTAGTGGTAATCTCCATGGTTGTATTGTTGAAAATACACTTATTGCCTAGAATGTTCTATTGTAGATTGACTCATGACATCATTCAGTGACCATAGCAAAGTACGTACTTACGTTCAAGTAATGTCAGGTGTATTCTTGGAAAGTATCAGTAGAGTTGATGTAGCTTCCTGAGCGGTGTTTGCAGATCTCCGCATGTATGTTGCCAGACCCAACTCACGTGTTTGCTTATGGAATTATAAACAAATTTTATTTTAAAACATTCCAAAAGGTGACTCTAGTTTTGAGAATCTGTTATCAAGAGCTACTTCAAAAGGTAGAACTTCGTAAACTCAGCTGTTAATTTTGGCAGCCTCTGATTTGTTTCCTTTTTATGAAATCTGTGAAATACGTCCTCATATTCAGAAACTCAGGAAGCTAACCTGAGCCAAGGTCTTGCTTTCCATTTTCTCTTATGTATTATAAAATGACAGGATCAAACTATTTCAGGGAGAGCAAATAGTTTTCAATTTCTGCGTCTTCTGCGATCAATCGGTGGTGGTTGTGTGCAGCACTGTGTTGAGAAAGATGAAACTGCCTCCAGGCTCAGAAGGGAAAATGGTTAAGATTGATTTTAAATATCTGGCACCATGAGCAGAGTGATGGAGAAGGTGAGGAGAGTCCTATATACTTGCCAACTTGGACTAGAGAATCTATCAGAGTTCCTTTTAAATCCAAACATCTATGATTCAATCATTTGGTTAAAAATCACCTGCTTTCTTGGTTGCTGGCTTTTAAAAATGTTTGGAAAAATTAAATAAAATACAGTTAATATATTTCTCATGGTTAAGATAGAGGATAAACTGATATATCAAAGTGTCCTAAAAAATACACAGGCTTTAGGTAATTTTCCATTAAATCATATCCCAGAAGTGAGTCATTCAAGGATGGTTGAGATATTCAGCCTCAAAGGACCACGTCGGACCCTTTTTTTGTGGTTCCTCCACCAAAGGGTGTTGTTTTCCACTATATGATCAAAGTTGGTGAAACCACATCCATGGAAACCGGAAGAAAAAGTGAAGACTAAGCAATGACTTTTCAAGGGGTGCCATGAAAGTGTCATACATCACTTCTCAGGACATTTTGTTGCTGAGACCCTGGTCCTATGGCCACACCTAGCAGCCAAGGAGAGCTATGAGAAAATCAGTTTCTAGCTGAGTGACCACATGCCTACCAAAACCGTGGGAGTGTTCCAGTACTGAAGAATGATACACAAGAATGCTGCAGCCATCGTTTTGCCCCACTTTTGTCCTAGATTAACTAAGGACACATGATTTAATAGCTACTGTTGCAAAAGTGTGTTATAAATGGCCCATTCCCATAGGTTCATGTCTTTCTGTAGACCCAAAAGATACCATCCCCAGGTAATGCAAAAGACTGTAGACATGGCTATTTATCCTCCTTGAGTAGGGAGGGACTGCAAAACCCTCCATAGATTAAACAGTTGTTGGAAGAGTGGAAGTCACTGGAAGCCTATTTAACAGGAGCAGTTAAAGCAGCAAAAAAAATAAATAAATAAAAGTGGGTTGGAAGAAGCCACAATTTGAAAAATATTAGTGTTACATTTTATTTATTATATATTAAGTAATACACACCATTAGAAGACAGAGTTTCTTTTTCTTATTTCTAGATTGATATTTCTTTCCTCTTTTCCTTCCTCTCTCCCTCAAACTACCCTGGATGTTTGATCTTCCATTTTTATTTTTTGGCATTCTGGAAGATGACACAATCAATGACATTACATTGCTACCAACAGAACGTTTTCCAGAAATTCAGTCAGCCAGGTGAAATTTCCTTGAGTAAGTTAGTTGGGATATGATGCTATTTGTTTGTAATAACCACTTATTTTTTATTAAAACTCAGAGTCGTGAAAGTTTAACAAAGTTTTATGAAGCTTAAAACATTTAACAAGGGTAAAATGACAGCAGAATTTACCTCTAATTACTCATGATCTTATAAACTTGAAAATACAGAGTAAAAGTGAGTCTCAAAACTTTATGCAAAATTAACTTACAAGGATCAAGTATAGGGGTAAAACAAATTTTCCAGGAAGCAGGATTCCTGATGCTTATTAAGGGGCAGAGAAATGTTCTGTGTCATCTCCACGTCCCACGTCCCCCTGGACCAACGGGGTGTGCTTCAGGGTATCGGGTTGTTGCTTGATTTCATGGGAACTGAGGCACCTGGGGATGCAGCTGCTTTCAGAATGATGCTTCTGCAATTACCCTGACAATTGGGGATCAGTGAAAAAAGAGAAATGCTTCGTAGACAGGTAGATGGAAAATCAAACACCTAATTGCAGTGATTTTTAAAATCATTCCATGGGAAAAAAAGCCATTTGCATCTATTACTAATCAAATCATATTTAATTATATATTTAAAAAGAAAACCTTGTGCTTTGAATTCAGTGTGAAAGGAAAGGCATTCATTTTTTTTTTCTTTTTGCATGGCATTTCCATTCTGAGGGCTTATCTCTTGCTTTATATGAGTGCAATTACATTGATTTTATATTTATATGAAAGTTGGGAATGTTATAGCATAACAAAGTAATAGATGATGCATCTAAATGAACAACATAAATATTCAACAAACAATGAAAACTGAAAAAGTATTTACTTCTTAGGGGGATATTATTAAAATAAAAATGAGACTTACATGAGTAAATAGAAAACTGTATCTTTTTCAATGGCTTTCATAAAAGTAATTATTCATTTTTGTACTCAGCATACATTTTTATTAAATGCCAGCTTTGGATGGGGCTATGTTAGGCCCAACATAAGCTCTTGTAGGAGTTTCTGCTCCTAGACATTCAGTACTATCCAAATCAGCATCATTATTGAAGCAAATAAACTAAGAATAAGTTCCAATTCTTTCTTTATGCTGTGCCTTTTATTTAATGCATTGCAAGGCTTGGCTATCATCCATGGTGTTTTATATAGGGATTAGTGGATTGCCTGGGAGTGCCTGGCCTACATTTGCTCAATAAATGTAATTACACTTCCTTTGTTTTCCAGACCTAAAACAAAATTGTTTTCTAGGCCTTTATTTTGCCATGACTGAATTATTGTCTCACATTTCTGCTGGGATATGCAGTCAAATCCCCATGCAGCAGCAGCAACAACAACAGCAGCAGCAGCAACAAAACCCGACCATTCCTGTTTCTCTCAACCACATTAGCTCTCTGCTTTCTTGCAAATTAGATGTATAGGGTTTTCATTCAAAATCACTTTTATCTGAACCGTCTGCTTAGAGCTTCTACCCTAACTAAGATACTTTGTTGTGCCATTTCTCACACAGAACATTCATTCATTTTACAAACACTCATTGACTATAGTTTGCTCAAGAATTTTTGTTAATTGTGGAGAAACCGTGATGCATTAATGTCACAAGCATTATTGGAGAGACGATGGTTTATTCGAGAACCTAAAAACAGTTCAGTACAAGTAGAGTAGAGAGTGTTTCAAGGGCTCCTGAGAAAAGAGGCCAGAGATGTAAGCTTATACAGGTAATGAAGGACTTTTTTCTTTTTCAATTTTATGCCAAGAAATTGTATTCTAAAAACCATTCACAAATTTAAAGCAGGAGCGTAATATTTTCAGGTGTATGTTGTAGGAAATCCACTGCTGTTGTAGTATGGAACATGGATTATAAAAAGGCAGCCCAGCCATGAGGTTTTTATTGTTGATCACGTGAAAAACGACAACACGCCAGACTCGGGCAGCAGCCGTGGAAAGGTAGCTATAGAGACGGGACCTGGGCTGGCTGGGAGACTAGCTCAACACCTGGAGGACTGAGTAGAGATGCTAGGAAAAGCAGCTTGGATGGAAAAATTAGAAATTGGCAAAGGGGAATTCTCATGTTGAGTTTTAGACTATGAAATGGACAAATGATTAAGTCCCAAAGAAAGTTGGACATATGAGTTTGGAGCCCAAGTAAGATGTCTGGGCATGAAATATAGATGCAGCTGAAGGGAAAACACGGATGCTTAATGCATGTGTGTGGGTGTGGTCATCAATCCTGACGATGACATCGGAGGGATGGCATGTCAGGGTTCTCCAGAGAAAGACACCCATACAGTGGAGATATATACATATATGTGTGTGTGTGTGTGTGTGTGTGTGTGTGTGATTATGTATATATATGTGTGTGTATCTATATAAAATCAACATTTATTATGGGAATTGGCTTATGTGACTATGAAGGCTGAGAAGTACCTGATCTGCTGTCTGCAGACTGGAGGCCCAGGAAAGCCAGTGGTGTCGCCCATTCAGGGCCAAGAACCAGGGGAGCTGATGGTACAAGTCCTTCCCTGAGTCTTGAAGGCCTGAGGACTAGGAGTGCTGATATCTGCAGCTGGGAGAAGGTGGAGGTCCCACCTGCAGAAGATAGGGCACCCTTGCCCTTCCTCTATCTTTTCTCCTATGTAGCACTGGCACTGGCTGGATGGTGCCCACCAGCATGGGTGGGGGTGGATCATTTTTACTCAGTCTACTGATTCAAATGAAAATCTCTTCCAAAAACACTCTCACAGCCTTACCCAGAAGCAATGTTTTAACAGCCATCTGGGCACCCCTAGCCCAGTCAAGTTGACACAGAGACTGGATGCATGGTCAGGGCAGAAAAGATGGAAATGGGCACTGAAAGGACTGTCTGGGGCAGGGAGTTAACCCGGGGACTGCGGTCTTGTGTCAGCAGGTCGTGTCCTTTGGGGTGTCAGGGGCCTAAGTGGCTTCACTTCTAGGAGCCTCTAATGAGCTTCAGAAAGTTTCATTGGAAAACTTTCCACTGAACACTGGGTGCAGGTGACAGACGAGGATGAGTCACAGGTGGGGAAGTGGAGGCAGCAGCATCTCTGCAGACACAAGCGTGGACCCCCAGAGCGGAGAGGTGGCCTTCGGGAGGGGCAGCGAGCTACGCGGGAGGAATTTCTTTTTTAAGAAGGAATGGGTGTGAATGTGATTAGATGATGGAGAAAAGAGAGGGAGAAGTTGGAGATGTAGGTAGAGGGGACACCTGATGCAATGAGCACGCTAGGAACTATATTCTGTGCGGCTGGGCAACCATCCGTGTTCCACGCAGACTGCAGCTGCCCCATGCAGACTTGAGCGTGGTGGTGGGTCCAGGATCAGATTCGTCTTTCAGTGAATGACTCCAGAACTGAGGAATTCGCTCTCTGATGGCATCAACTTCCACAGAGAAAATAGGGAACATGTCTCACTGTGCATCTGGGAACCCCTAAAATGTCCTCCTCCTCCTAGTCGTGGCCCAAACAGCCATTTGCTTTCTCCGTGGGAGCATCTCTGTTGCCAGAATCTCTCTGACCCAAAGAGCCTTTCCTCTCTGTGTCAGATTTCCATGTATGTGAGTTGTCTAATAATTTCATAAGATGTACCCACTCGTTTATTTTTAAAAATGTCTTGAAAAGGTAGTAAGTCCCCCCTTCCTATTTTTATAGCTCTCCTAATATTTGATGAAGATATTCATTGATGAATATCTTCATTGATTCATTGATGAAGATATTCATCTTTCATTGACTGAAAACTCCATATTCTGGTAAGAATGAAATTAGCAAAGAATAAATATGTATTAAGGGCTTTATTAGTGTTAGAAACTGTTGAGTTACTTTGCAACAAATACTGCATGTTGCATAGACAATAGCGCTGCGAGGAACTGTAAGTTACTGTACCTCTCATTTTATAGCTCAGAACATGGAGACTTCATTGTCCAGGTTCCCAGTGCTACTATTTGCAAATATGATTTAAGAAAAGGTATATTTGACTTTATAGCCTATGCTCTTTCCACTGTACTATGTTGCCTTCACAACACCATCTTTATATTCATAATCCACACACAGGCACACATGTATATGCTTTAAGTGGGTGTAAGTCTTCAGGTACATATGTGCTTAATGAGTAAATATAGAGTAAAACACATTACACACATGCCTGTACATAACTAAGGGCATATTATAATCTTAACCTTCCCATTTTTCTGGATTGCAATGTAAGTGGAAAGTTAAACACCAGTGTGATACTGTGGATTCCTTGCTGCTTAATCAATCCCATTACCTTATTTTTGGAAGCAGTGAAATGTTAATGTGTTACAGGTAGATTGGTTCAAGTTTTCGGTCTATAAGTGAACAGCAATTCACTGTGCTCCCTTAGGAAACAGATTTACTCTAATATCGTGAAATCGACCTATGCTCCAGAATGAGTTTTAAAGGTCACATTGTAATACATCTGGCTTAAAGCTGGACGTAGAATGAATGCATCTTACCCAGTGCAATTAAGGTATACTCTTTCATTTGTAGTTGGAAGTTTGTGTACATTATTAAGATTAACATATGTATTTTCCTTCTCATGTCCTCTGAAGCCTTATAAATCATTTTTTAAAAATCATTAGTTGATCTCAATGTAATATATAGTAACAAAAATGGAAGACAATTTTTATGTCAAATTGCAAGCTTTAAGTTAACTAAATATAGCATTAGAATATTTTGTAGCTATTTAATTATGATTATTAAAGGTAAGTAAGGGTCCTATATGAAAACTACTTTTTGCTCAATTTTTCTGTAAACCTAAATCTGCTCTAAAAAATAGTTCATTAATTTTTAAAGTGTTGGTTAACATTGAAAATATACCACAATTTCAACTTTACAGAGGCAGGTGCCCTGGAGAAACACTAGAAAAATATACAGACATACTAATATATTTAGATTAGGGTAGTAGAAATATATGTGACTGTGTCTTTTATAATTTGCAAATATTTAATAATATGATATATTTATTAAATAATTTAAAATATCTATAGCTACCAAATGCTTATCTTTTACTTTGATTTATTTTTCTCATAACCCTCCATCCAATTGTATACTCACTATTTTCTAATAGATTCAAACTATCTTCTACCATGTCAGATACTGTTGTTACAGATATTCTTCTTATCCCCATTGTCTGGTCCCAGAGCAAAGTGAAGAAGTTTCATTTAAAAATAGCATCAATAATATCCATAAAACATTGGAGAAAAGTGACTCCACCCTTTTGCCTTCCAATCTAGAATGCCATCCTCAAAGGTGTCTTCAAGAATTGTGCTTCTGAGAGAGTTTTGAAGAACTGACTTGACAAAGCTATTCACCTCCTATTTTTTTTTTTTGTCTTATTAACAACATCGGGATATTATCTGTCCCCTTTTTCCCCTAATTGAAATTGTGTTCTATAAAATGTCAGTGTCCAGTGAGATTTGTTTTTTTTTTTTTTTTTGATGGTTATTCTTCTGGAAGGAAAGCCAACTAAAGAATTAAAAATATTTCTTTTGTCAAGTAAGTGTGAGAAACACAATTCTGTTTTGGAGAATGACAATTTATAGCAACTTATTAATGGCTTGACTTGACATTGTTTATCCTGATATTCCCAGATATCCAGAATGTATTTGAATTTCAATCTCTTTTCCATGAAACACCATAGAACATGTTGTGTTATGTTTTTATTCAGAAACAGTCCGAGGGAGTCTTAGAACTAAATGTTCTAAGGGTTTGGATTCAGGGTAGCATTTCTTTACTCACACTAGTGACTTCATTATCCAGAAAAGAGCATTTATTTCATTTGTTGAGAGGCCAGAGAGCACCCTGTTTCACACACGGGCTTCATTTTGGGGGACCACATTTGTTTAGTGTGGCAGCAGAGCGAGCTTTCCAGAAGCTGCTGCTCCTCATCCGGGCAGCCTGACTTTGTGTGGATGCTCTGGGCTGCCAGCATCAGTCCTGTAAACGGATGGCATCAACTGCGGGCGCAGTGTCTCCTCTCTGCGCTGGCATTTTATATTGCTGACTGTACAGTTTTGTCAGGATTTATTGAGAATTCTGCCAATTTTTGTCACACCAGGTGATATATGAGAGTAATTTTTGATGACATGTGACACCTGGGTCCCAGTGGAAACCACTTAGAAATGCGGAGAAAAAGGCAGACTGTACAAAATAAATTGAAAAAAATAAAATCACTTTAACATGCATACAAATAAAAATTTCAAAAGCAATATCAAACACAGTTGTTGTAGCAACTGCATACAGGAGTTGTGATCAGCACCCATCGCTGAAAATGAAGAAGCCGAGAATGAGGGAGATTAACTGCTTTGCTCTAAGCCACGTGCCGGTGAGTGGCAGAGTTGAGACTTGAATTCGGGTCCCTAGACGCAGCTGAAAACACTTTTTACATCTCATGAAATTAAGCCCGAGCAACAATATTGGCTCAATTTTATGGTTGAAAATCAGGTCACATAATACTCAACTCTCCAAACAGTAACATTTGGGGGGAATACAAAAATATTCTTAGTGTTTACAACAGTCAATTTTGTGAAATATTTTGTTAAGTAAAATGAGGCATTTAAAGAGTTTGAGGTTTTCATGTTTCCAATTCCCCAAGTCTCTGTGCCTGTCCCATCAATGCTACATTCTGTGGGAAACATAACTGTTCATTTTTAGGATGCAGCCTCATAAAATAAAAGGCAGACTAGCAGAGCGGTTAAATGTTGGACCACGTATGTCACTGCGTTTTGGATGTGCCCTTACCTGTTTTGCCTTAGTTTTATCATCAGTAAAATGGGGATATAATACTACCTACCTGGCTGGGCTGGAGGATTCAGTGAGGTAAACGCAGAGGACTTAGTACTTGGCCCATGTTAGATGCTCAATAAATGTCAGCAATTCAGTGAACTCAATCATTCAAGAACTTGGCTAGGCCTTTCCTGGCCTTTGGGCACAGTTGACTGCACCTTTTCCTGGCCCTTGTAGGCTTTATTTTCAATTCTGTTACAGTGCTTATTATCTTTAATTAAAATTATCTCTTTTCATTTCTGCCCCATCCATTAGGTTTTGAGGTGGTTGTGGTCAGGGATCTT